>JABFEB020000039.1:16306013-16323043 GCA_019775895.2 Stomatorhinus ivindoensis
CGATCACAATGTTTTTTTCAGTTGCAAACAATGTTGTAAACAATACAGGGAGGGTTTAAAAACGTCCAAATACACGTCAAATAATTAAAAAATTAAATAAATATGGCGTCCCTATTTGGCGGAAATTCAGTTATCGCGGTCGGCCTTGGAACCTATCTCCCGCGATAAGTGAGGGATTACTGTATTTTAAGAGATTAAACAATCTGTATGTACTGTGTAATTGTATCGGACAATTGGCACTGGATTATGTAACAGTATCAGACCAACAGCACTGGATTATGTCTCAGTATTGGACAAACAGCACTGGATTATGTCTCAGCACTGGATAAACAGCACTGGATTATGTCTCAGTATTGGACAAACAGCACTGGATTATGTAACAGTATTGGACAAACAGCACTGGATTATGTCTCAGTATTGGACAAACAGCACTGGATTATGTAACAGTATTGGATGGGTACCACTGGCTGATGTAATGATACTGAACAGATAGTAAATAAGATTGTTACACTATTTGCACTTAAAAGATTAATTTGAATGAATAAAACATCATTGCCAATAGATTAAAATTTGTGTTATTTCGGTTCTTTCTAGTCTCTTTACTGAATGTATCACAGCTAAATAACGAGTTGCACATTTATCCACATATAAATGATCATATAGAGCTCAGGAAGATTCTGCAGGTGCGGAGTTCAGAGCGCCACCTCATGGCAGCCGGCATCCACTACAGCAAAGCTTCAAGGCTAAACAGCGGCCTTGACAGTCTCACGCTTAAACTGACATTAATAAACTGCTCCTGCTGCTTTTCCACGAGGATGTGAAACCCTCAGAAACATCAACCAGAAAAATCTACAGGAACTCGTTACCCACGTTACCCACACAGCGATCACGTTTTTTTTCCCAACACCCAATATTGTTGCAGTATGACGCCCAACACAGAAAGAGCACCAGCTCTGAAGGCAGGGACAGATGCCATGGCAGCTTCATCTCCAGTTCCTATGTCCCCCACCGTTCACTGTATGTTCTGGCCGTTGACAATCCTTACAGCTGGATACGTGAACTGGCAAGTAAAACCGCTACCTTTATCGTCTTTCACGGGTTTATGGGGGTGGAGGTGAATCTGCCCCTCAGTCCATAGCCGACCTCCTTTGGATTGCAGAAGCTGGACAGCAGAGGCCTGTTCAATCAGGAGTTCAGTAAAGACAAACACACTTCCGATTTCTGTTATAAAAACACAACACAAAAAAACTGGTTTGGTTCCTAGTGCTGGGGAATCCCTTTTATAAAATCCATCCATTCATCTTCTAACAACTTGTCCCCATCAGACCCTTGGGGCCCTGGGCTCACCCCAGGCAGTCCACAGAGGATGGCTTATTTGCTGTAGGTCTGTAACATTAAAGGCCTGGAACCTGTCCCAGGCATCCCAGTCCAAGCAGGTCTTCACGTTCAGAGAAAGAGCAGTGGAGAGGAAGCTGGGGATGAACGTGGGGTGACTGAACATTTCAGTCACTGATTAGAGGAGATGATACAGGAGAAATGGGACGTAAATGCTCAGCTCTGCCCTCTGGTGGCCGATTACCAGCCACCCTTGACCAGAGTGACCAAGAATCTATAGAACCTCATAAAAACAGCAACTGCAAAACACCTCCTACAGGACAGACTTTTTACTACAGGATTCGGAATTTATTTCTTAATATTACCAGTGATTAAAATAATTTATTCTTACTTATAGATGCCACAAAACTCTGTTAGAATATGAATTGGATTTGTTTTTGCAAACAAACCAGTTAGTTTTAAATGTTTAATATTGTGCCTAAAATCACAACATGCATTGCCAATAAAGGCAAAAGTACAACAATAAGTTGGACTTAATGTAAATAAGCACAAAGTAGCCAGGAAGGAGCAGGTCGCGGTTAATGAGCCAACCGCGCAAGGGACAGTCCTGTGGTTTAAACAAGTGACAGATAAGAACTGGAGAGCAAAGCCACAGTGTTGTCTTTATTGTACAGAGTTTGAACCCTTAAGGTTCCCATAAAAAAAGGCTTTTGCAGACACTGGTACATGGCAAAGACCAGAATGATGCACTCTGAAAGGCCACAGAAAAATAGAGTCACACACACACACACACACACACACACACACACACACACACACACACACACACACCTTTTTAATAATAACCTATTCTTAACATCACCACACTTTATAAGGTGCTGGAAAATATAGGGCTCTTGGCTTCTTTGTGTAATCTTTTATTTATATATATTTTTGAAGAAATATTTAAAATACTTAAATCTGTGCCCATTCATCGATTTCACAGAGCTCACGCTGCTCAATACTTAAGTTTATAGCTGCAGATCTTGAATATATTACAGCAGGAATCACCCCCCTCCAACTAGATTAAAATATAAAATACCCAGAGTGCACTCTACTGCCCACCCCCAGACACACCAACAAGTCCCTGATCCCATCTGCACCCACGTTAACAGACACAGGTCGAAAGCACATTCGGGACGAAGGACGTCGTCTTTAAATAGCCCCTTAATTCCTAACTACAGGCAACACAATCCAAGAGGAAAAAAAAAATTTTTTATTCAAGTCTTTGCTCAGCTTGCCCGGTCATTATGATATAGTTCATGTTAATGCTCAGTGAGACGGCAGAGAGAGAGCCTCCATCTCTCAGGAATCGAACGCACAACATACTGGTCACACTATCATGTCCAAAAATACTCGGAAAAGTTGAAAATATGTCTCTCTATATAAATTTTCAGAAAATTGATGGCCTCACTGGATGTTCTGCTGGCTTCCTTTAATACACAGGCGAGGTTGAGGTTTTTTTTTTCCATTGTGTCATTTTGTTAAACCCCCAACCCCCATCCTGACGGACGGTCCTCACAAACCCTGGTTCTGTGTCATTGTGTGCTGGTGAGGATGGGTTCTGCTTTGCTGGGGCTCGGCACGCTGCTGTCGCCCTCATTGCTGTTGTTGTTGTTGGTGTTGCTGTGGAGGTTCTGCAGACCATGGCTGTTGCTCTGTGCTCCCAGTGCCTTCTTGATCTGCAGATCATCCAGCTTCTGCCACAGCTCCTCCCTCTCCTGCTCCTTCTTCTTCTCCCTGTAGTCCGGGGGAGGGGGGTGGGGTTGTTCATGGCACCGGGATGAAACAGAGATCTCAAATGAAGTAAGAGAGGGCCACAGGAAGGCCCCCTGTCACCTCCTTCATAAGGAACATCACACCAGACAATCCTGATCATTAGCTGCATTCATGCATAACTGTTCATAGAGGAGACCATACGCAATCGCTGAATTTTTTATTTTCATTTTTACAAATCGTCGAAAAATGACAACAGAAAAAAACAAAATTCCATTCAAAGTTGTACCAATTTTCTTAACATCCGTGATGTTTTTGCAGTACAGATTTTAGCAGCATGATTACTGTGTTCTATTGCACTGACTGCGTCCTTAGTCACCCCTATTAACAAGGACTCTAAAGGTTACGGCCCCTGTAGGATCGACATAGACGCATATCACACTCTCTTACAAATGCATATTCTCACGAATATGCAAGCTGGCTCCGTAACTAACAATGGAAAACCATCGCATTGCTTACCGCTGCCTTTCAGCCTTGTAAGAAGACGTTAGCTCGTCGAACAATGTGCTGTTCATCTCCATCATCGTCTTTAACACGCTGTACACCAGAGCTACAATGGTGCTGGAAAGATGGGATGATGCACTATGGGTTAACAGTTTGATTTCTTTTCAGCATTTAGCACTAAACAGAATCCACTCAGTCAATAAATTATTTATCAGAAAAAAGTGGAGAAAAGATGAAGATGTTTCATCACCTGCTGACATAGTTCACTTCTGCATGACTATGTTATCATTTACTCGTGTCCTTGACTAGACGACTCGCTCTGAACACGTGGTGAACTATTACCATGGCAACAGCACTTTATAAATCCTAATGTATAACGGTAACTGGGAAGCTCCCAGCAGGGAAGCGGTAACACTTACGAGTTCCAGTGCTCCTTGGAGATCTGGTACAGGCTGCCGAACATCATTGGCAGGATCTTGTCGATATTTTCTTCTATGAGGCTCAGTATGTACTCGTTGTTCCAGAAGTAAAGCGCTCGTTCAGCTACCTGCAGAAGGATGAGCTGCAGAAGTGAGATGTCGGGCCGGGCAATGGGATGAAGGCATCCGGCCCGGGAGGACACTACCTGGAAGTGAGGGTTGGCCACACATTTGGCGATCTGCTTGAAGAGAGGCTCTTGGACCTTTTTGAACTGTGTGGGCTCGATTACATCCAGGACCTCCTCAATTTCTCCCAGGAACATTACCTTGATGGGGAAATAACAAATACAGGAACAGCAATTACATTTCTGTAAATAGTGACAACCGCGTGCACCACCCGTTATGGCGGCATGATCCCCTGTGACGACCTCCCTTGCACACATACCTCTTTTTGGCTGCAGGTTTTTGGCCAAAATTTCAGCAGACCTCGTATGACCTGCAGAATTCATCACAATGGAGCAGTGAGATGTATGAGAAGAGACCAGAAGCTTAACTATTCATGATGCATAAGACAACCGTTTTGCACCGTGACCCCCCCCCCCCTTTTTTTTTTTAACTATGTCAGGTCAGACACGACCCAATATCAAGTATTGGTTTAAAGTAACGCTATGATCAAACACACAGTGCACTCTAATTTATGCCAGTCAATGTCTATTACACAAATTGATTGGATGTGCCAGTGAATTTTAAATGAAGCATCCGTGGTTTGGCTTTTTGGATTGCCTGAGTGTCACTAGTTTTGCACTAAGCATTTGCAATCCCAAGACCTGTTTATATAGGTCATTTCTACAATTGGGCTGGGAAATAAATTTTAAAATGTTTACATTTTCAATTCTGCCTCGCGACCCTTTCAGAACTTGCCATGACGCAAATTTGGGTTGCGACCCATGGGCAGAGAATCGCTGACCTAAGACCACGGTGATGTTTTCATGGGCTGGCGATCATCTCACCACCGTGAGATAATTCCAAAGGTTCACTCTCAGTCTTGTGTCACCTATGGTCTCAATGGCAAACAGTTCAAGCCGACTTTAACGGTCACATGAAAGCTTTTTGGGGAAGCTGAAGCAGACATACCGGCTCATTGAGAGTGGAGTCCTTTTCCAAAAACTGTACCACACAATAGGCCAGCTGAAAAAACAATGAAGAGGTCAGTCCCTCTGCAACTTAAACGTAAAAGGTCTTTAGTAATGCTATAAATGTTAAACTGTCAAACTGATAAACTGGCAAAAAACTGTGGCATTCTAACCACATGGGGGCACAGTTGTCCACAAATTAGCCTGAAGAACATCAACAAACCTGCCAAAACAAAGAACCGTCCGCACTATAACTGAATTTTAATTTCCTTCCTCAGTGATTCAAAGTTATCATTCCCATTGCAGATCAGTCAATTATTAAAATGCTTTCAAGGTGAAAGGTGGGAAACCCAGGATGGGGCGCTAACCCACACACAAACATCCATCTATACCTTTGGGCAATTTGGCAACTCCAATTAACAACAGCATGTGTTTGGACTGCAGAGGGAAACCAGTGTACCTACATATGCATGTTAGCAGAGTAATTAGCATATTATTCAATGTCAGAGTGTACAATTGTCCACATGTGTGACAATTAGAAGAGGAGCCAGGCTTGAGTGGGTGTCTAATAAAGTAACATTACCACTGTGGCTCTTACCTGTGCATGGAATAGGGTCAGTCCTTTAGCCGTGTGCATGGGAATGAGGACCTTCAGCAGGAACTGCTTGTGTTCGGTCTTCAGAGGCAGTGCAAAGCCGTTGATGATGCTGGAGGGGAAAAGGAGATGGTCCTGGTTCATTAAGATGGTGGAAGAGAAGGTCACAGTCCATAAGAAAGTGGAGATGTGCATAGTTCATAAGAAGGTGGGGGAGATGGTTGTAACATATGAAGGTGACAAAATGGTCATAGATTATATGGAGGTTGAGCAGTAGATCACAGTTCATGAGAAGGTGGAGGAGAGCGTCATAGGTCCTAAGATGGTGGTGCAGGTCTCAGGAAGCTACAGCTGAAGTCGAACGGATACAGGACTAAGAGGTAGGAGTGACCCAATCGTTACCAGATCTCTTTAACCTCAAAAAAGCAGGTGGTTTAACGGCTGCACTCTATGTACATGGAAATCTGACTACTGCCCTCTGTTGGTATGGAGGTGGCCATTCTTCCTCTACAGCATGTTAAGGTAAAGTCACACACAAAAGATGTGACAGCGGAAGCTCTACTGGAATGCGAGGCTCACAACTGTGGTGTGTGACCCCTTACAGTCTGAGGAGAATAAAGGCTAATGAAAATCAGCATGTGAGGTTTGGCTTCATCAGAATAAAGTGACAGAGGCTGGAAATATCGGACATTGACATTCCCAACTGCCCATCACTATGCCGGCAGAAATGAATTAGAAGTTGCAGAATGTTAATCAATCTCTATGACCCGAACATCCAACAGAAACAGGTTCCAGGCCGCGTGCTAAATATGACCATTTCCTCTGAGATGGTCATGATGAAAACTCTACATGCATCGGTCAGGGACCTTCATTCATAATTCAGGAGTAAAAGCCTAACCCACGTCCAATAAACACACGTGTCTCATCATTAAGGAATCAGCATGCACCTCTCATCCAATCGACACAAACATCTCATTCATCACTCAAGATTTCACTCATTCATTGCTTTGTCCAGATAAAAAAAAAAAAACGGGTTAGGGTTAGCTTTATGAGAGACTATGTGTGACTTGTTTCAGTGGAATCAGGTACACCAGATTTGCATGTGTGGCTGTCCATTCATGTGACCCTGCTTCCAGATTGCAAAGGTGTGCGTGTGTGTGCGTGTGCGTGTGCGTGTGTGTGCGCGTGTGTGCGTGTGTGTGTGTGGCTCAGCAGGTTAGGACGCGGTGCCTGTAATCGGATGGTTACTGGTTAAAAGTCCAGGGGCGGCAGATTGATTTCATGGGCTCCTGTAACAAGGCCTCTAACCCCGGCTACATAAATAAAATCTAAACAAAATACCTTAAGTAATTCTTTAACAGTTAAAAATGGACTATATCATGATAAGTCACGTGATTGATTATAGCAGCAAATCTTCAGATTCAACCGAGACGAAGTTCTACATTCGTGTCATGTGACCTGAGGAGGGAGTGGGTCTTCATTTACCTCCCCAGGATCTCCAGAAGCTCTGCTATCCCATTGAAGTGGTCCGTCTCATAGATGAACCTGGCAGAGACAGAAGTGCCGAACGTCACACAGGCGAGTCCATCCGACATTGCCCACGCGTATGTGAGACACATGCGAGATGCATTCCAGCTGTGTTGCAGGGCCTCCTCTGTTCGCCTCCCAGAGTTCCCTGCTGTGGCGCTGAGCCCCGTGTTTCCCTGCAGACACCTCAGCATCATGGTCTTTGACGGAGTGCTCTGACATGCAGTGCTATTTTTAATTACCCGCAGCAGATGGTTGACATAGATGGGACGTGGGTGGGACAGCCTGTCAAAACAGCTCCCTGTCCTCCACCCACCCGCAAAACAGACAGGCGACGGACATCTTGGGTTACATTAAGTGCTGAGCTTTTTTTTTCTCTTTTGAACAGAAAACATTCAGAATCCCTGAAGATTCCTGCCTCCCCTTCGCTTCCAACCCCGAGATTCTGCTGTGCATGTTAATATAAATTAACCCCCCGACCATACCGGGGGGGGGGGGGGGGGGCGGGGGTGGGTCTTGTGTACAACACTTCTGGCTGACCAGAATGAAAGGTATAAGGGAACAGAAGCTCATTTTGCTGCAGGGAGATAAAGTGGTGCATGTGTGTATTGAGGGGAGGGGGCACCAACTGCCAATGGACCACACCCTCCTTACTCCCCCGATGTGAACAACCTGCAGCCTGAGGACTGACCCGGGTCCAGCAGGTTCTGAAAGCATTAATACCAGAGTGGCCCACACTGGGGCTGCTGACATACCGCAGAAAGATGTTGTTGATGTGCTTCCGGATGAAGGCTCTCAAGCCAAGGAACTTGCCGTAGATCCTGTGCAGGATTGTCTTGAGGAATTCCCGTTCCCGGGGATCCTCGCTGTCGAAGAGCTCCAGGAGCTGGTTGGGGGCGACCAAGGGGCAGGACAGATTAAGCACGATGCTGCAGCGAAAACCCACACACACACCGGCCCTTTGCGGATAACATTAGGCACCCCTGCCCTAATCCCAATCACGACACCCTTAACCTCTACCCATCCCTAACCTTAACCATAAGTAACCAACCCAAATACAAGACTTTTGCATTTTTACTTTTTTGATTGCATTTACAGATTTTTATAAAACTGAGGTTATTCAGATGGGGACCTCAAAAGATGTCCCCAAAAGCAGGGAAATTTCAGGTTTTACTACACTTTGGGGACAATTTGGTCCTCAAATATGATTTATGTAAACCCCACCACACACACACACACACACACCTATCACATAGCTTCCACATTTACAAATGTTACACATAGCTTTGAGAGTTTATCCTGGTGTCAATTTGGTTTATCTCGGTATTTTGTGACCATCCTTTGCATTCAAAGTAGCACCAGCTCTCCTAGGTGCAGATGCACACGGTTTTAGGAAGTCCACGAGTTGGCTGTTCCAAACATTTGGGAGATTAACCACAGCTCTTGGATGGATTTAGGCTGCCTGAACTAATTTCTGTCTCTCAGACTGATGTGATGATGAGATCAGGGCTCTGTGGGAGCCATGACGTCTCTTCTAAGACTCCTTGTTCTATCTGCTGGATACGGACCGTTATGGCTTGGGTTGTATGTTAGGGGTCATTGTCATACAGCAGAATGAATTTAGGCCCAGACGCCTCCTTAACGGCACTGCATGATGGACAATCATCTCACTGTACTTCTCAACATCGAGAAGACTATTACATTTTGGCCAAGTCCCTGACTCCATTTGCAGTAATACAGCCGCAATTACGCAAGCAATCTCCAGCACGCTTCACTGCAGCCTGCAGACACTCACCCCTGTGCCTCACTCCGGCCCATCGGTAGACAAACCGCTTTCTATTACAGAGAAATGTGTCCGATTTTGTCTCCTCAGTCATGAGCACTTGCTGCTCTCTTCCTACCCTCCAGTTCTTGTGTTTTCATGCATGGGTGAGTCTCTTGGCCTTGTTTCCACATGGAAGGTACAGTTTTTTGGCTTCACGTCTTCCACAAAGATCGCTGGATATCACCTGATTGTGCAGACACATCTGCGTGATGTGGCCAGCATCTATCACAAGAAGTTTCTTTGGCCAACCACCGTGTTTTAGGTCCTCAACATTCCATTTCTTTGCGTTTCTGCAGAAGAGCTCGGGCAGTACATCTGGAAACATCCGTCTGCCTTAAACCATCTGCCAGTGAGAGATCTTGCTGATGCAGTAAGACCACCGTGTGGCTTGTTGCTGTGCTCAGTCTTGCCATGGTGTAAGATTCTTTTTAAACTATTCAACACCCTCACCTTGTTAGTAGGGCACAGTCATTCCACAAGCAGCTTTATTCCTCCTATACAGCTATTTCTGTTTCAGTTAATGATTTGTGTTTCAAACTAAACACATCATATTGTTCATCATGTGTAGCTTTATGCAAAAACTTAAATTATGCCCTGGTCTATATGCCTACAAAAATCTTTAATGGTACACATCTGTATCAAGAAAACTGACGCTGTGTTAAAGGCAAAGGGAGGTCACAACAAATACGAGATTTAGTTTTTTTTTGTTTATGTATATTAATTGGCAACCCTACTCATTTCTACACTTTACAGCAGTTTTTCCATGAGGGCCTGAAACTTTTCCATGGTACTGCATACGATTTCACATTAAAGATTTAAAAAGAACAGATACACAGTGTATCAGATCATATAAATGTAACCTGTAACTGACTTACAAAGAATTTATGGTATAAACTGTGAAGATTTCTTTCCCGTTTCCGGCAGTAGACAGACCCTGACTGACGTCCACCTCAAGATGTTTATGTGATGCCAGGAGTGTCCGGTCAAGCTTGACCAGAAGACTGTTGCCAAAAGTAAACCTTAGACAAACTGAAGTATTTCATTACCAGCATCGGACTACACCCAAGCAAACCATCATTATAAAATGATGGAGAAAACACAAAGTTTCACTTCATCGTTCTTTAACATGTTCAAGGGATTAAAGAGATAAAACTGCTGAAAATGAAAGAGACCAGATTTTATTTCCACTGGAAGAACAGCAAAATACTCGCAGTGAGCTTTGGGACTACTGATCGACAGATAATTCTCATTTCATAATATTATGAAATGGCCTTATGATTCAGTGTATGATGAGCATTGATTCAACAGAAACTCTTAGCATCACTGTGTGAATCTTGAATGTTGAACCTGGGCTGGGCTGATGGCTGTAAGGAGGTGATGTAACAGGCTTAGCTTAGTTAGAGATCAGCACGCGAGGCAGCGGAGCAGTACGTCACTGAGCCTGCTGCATACTGCCGGGAGGGAAGACTCATCTCTACGCACAGCTGCTGGGACAGCTTTCGTCACAGAGGTCAGGCGCAGAGTTTGCATAGAGACCGTATGTAGTGCTGTTGGCCGTTTCTAAGGTTCAAGTGAATCGCACAAAAGAGGCCCAAAGATAAATCAGTACTTTAGCTAAATGGTATTTTAAAAATAGCGACGGAAAGTATTTGACGTTTATTTTTATTTTCCTTCAGTTAGCTTCAGAAGCAATATTTATAGTTTTTTTTCAGTTTACAGAAATGTTTTTGCCGACGATAATAACCCTGCCTCATGTACTGTATGTACGTAGTTAGGCTTCATGGTTAGTTTTAGTGAAAGTCTTATTTTTAAACAGAACATCCATACCGCACTACATAAATGTAAAATCAGCTACCCCAAGCTGAACATTCAGATCGCAGAAGGTCTGGCACTTCACAGTGAGCCGTGTTCCAGCCGTGTCCATAGTGAATATGATGCAGGCCTTAAGCGGTGGACTTCCTGGTAAGGAAGGGGCCGGACTATCATGGAATGGTGTTGTATGGCTCAATAACAATACAGCTATTGAGGCTACACAAACCAAAGACAGAAGTAAAGAAAGACATAGATAAGATAAAGGAAGAGAAGAATCAAGGCAGGGCGGGGGTGGGGGCAGGTCAGGTGTAGATTCTGGGGATCCAGGAGACAGCAGATTACTGTACCTTCCCAAAGAGACACCACCCATTTCCCAAGCCAGAAAAGCAGAGGGACATACTGTTAGGCTGAATTAGGATGGCGAGCTCACGGCCAGCCCCATAGTGGCCATTCAGAAAAACTGGCAGGACTTCCCGTGACTCAGGGAAGCTGTGATGTCATTGGCCGGTTCTGCTGGTGCAGCATGCCCTTCATGCAAGTATCAGAGTCACCGCACGCCACCGGAGATGGCGCCGGCCCGTTAAGCGGCCCCACCCCCACCATGCCAGCGGCCCGTCGCAGGTGGCCGGCTTTCCCGGGGGTGGGGGGTCTCTGGCCCCATGCCTCTTCCTCTCCCCTCATGCCGGTGACGTGCCTCCAGGCCCAAAAATAGCCCGATGAGAAATCAGGCCGCAGGCTCCTTATTACAGTTTCCATACTTTCATCCCTAGAGTCACAGTGGCCCGTCCATTAGGATTAATGCCGAATAAGAAGGACTGCACCAGTGGAAAAAACAATTAAACAACATCTCCATTATCTGGTTTCAGCTCCAGGTGGGATGCAGGTTTAAGGTACAAACGCCCTTTTCCCTTACATATGGTCAAGAGCCTGACCAAGACCTTCTAGAAAAGGGACCCACATGCCAGCAAGACAGATGATCTGGCACAGCAGGTCTTCATTGACACTGAAATGGAGACACACACACACTTCTATTTGCATGAATGTCTATTCATTTCTACGGGAAAAATCCTAATCCCAACAATGACAACCTTAACCATAAGTAACCAAACAAAACACACACACTGCAATATATACATGCCCACACAGACACAGCTAGACACACAAAACCACTTTTCAGTAAACAACCAGCTTCAGATAAACCTACTAAATCTCACAGCATCATTATCATAGATATGAGTCAGCGACTGTGTGGCAGTTGGAGAAACACGGGAGAAACACGCATTTGTGAGCGGAAAACGCACTCTTGGAGACACTGGCGTAGCTGGAGTGGTGGGGGGGCAGACTCTCCAGAAGGTTCCAGGACCTGCCCTAGAGATCTGCAGCGTTTCCTGGCGATTCTCCCACCATGGCTCTTAAACACTAGCTGTCAAAATAACATTGCTCAGATCTTGACATTTCATGGGTCTAAACCATTTTAAAAGAAATATTTGGGCAAAGGTCTGCTTGCTTTAAAACGGCGCAGAGAATAGCCCGATTTAATGGGTCTTTGTTAATTGGATTTTCATAAACAAATGTGCTGTCCTGAAGTAGCGGCCTGTTTAAACCAATTAAGGGCTTAAAGCATGCAGGAAAGGCAGATGAAGACGGCCTGTCTTCTAGGCAGTGAAGCTCTGCTTAAGGTCACGGGTATTAGTGACCAGAGTGCCGACGGGCTCCCTGTTTAAATTTAGTCTGGTCTCATTCACTGTTCACCAGCGGCATTAATGAGTAAATGACGTGGAGGATAGGGTAGAGTCACCAAGCGAGGCCTGAATGGGATCAACCTTCCACACCAAGAGCTGGAGACAAAAGGTAGAATGTTCTAGAAGGGAGGTTTAATGTCAGCTAAAAAATAAAATTAAAATTAAGCGTCAAAGGGTACAGAGAAAATTTTAACTGGTTAGCCCAGGAGTCGGCAACCTCCGGCGTGCGAGCCAAAAAGCTCTTCTCAGAACGACAGCCGCATTCACGTCAACATAATTATAATACTTTCGTAAAGATTATTTATTTATTTATGGTTAATATTTTTGATTTAGATATTTCTTTAGCTATATGTGAACGAGGCAGTCCATCACAGGCTTCTATGATGTTTTAACAGCATCGTTTACTTATCTTCCTCAAAGTCATTCTCTAGGACGAGAGTACGTCTCCGGTTAAATATGCTTTGTCTTTAGTGCCTGCGATTGGATGTACACTTCAACATTTATTGGGATTCCTAATTCTTTCATGAACTTTTTGCAGTAAATCGTTACCACGCCTTCCCAGGCCTTCATACATTTCCTCCGGTTTACATGTTATAGCCCGCTGAGTTGTGACTACATTCGCGCTGCTCGTCAGCACAGCAGTAGTGGAGTGGAGAGTGAAGGGCTGGCGACCGCAGAGCCGAAGGAAAGAAGGGATGAGAGTGAAGACTTTCGCTACAGAACTGAAATGTGTTGTCATATTAGTCACCTTTGTGCTGTTACATGTCCGAGTGATTTAAAACTGAGATGCCCCCCCGAACTTAGTTCTCTTCATTTTTTGTAAGTATTTGAACTTTTGTTTTTGCGTTAAATGCATGTATGCCCATATCACATTAAAAGAAATCGTTTCTCAAACCCCCTTCTCTACCCATTACGGCTCATTGTAAATCTTGGTTCAGATATTTAGGAAAAAATGACTCTTCGCTTTAAAAAGGTTGCCGACCCCAGTCTGCTATTGGCTAAAGTGCCAGGTTGACATCTGGAATTTTTAGATCATAAATGATACTCTTTGATAAAAAGAAAACACATTCACACTGAAGTGACCTGACGGATTTCATTTCTGTAATTAAACTTATCAGCCACAGCGAAAGTAAAGTATACAAGATTTGTCTATTGTCCATTTTAGTTTTTACCATTTATTTCTTGAAAGTTGTTGTTTGGGAACTCAGTAGATCATGAAAAAGAGAATCTATTACCATCTTTAATACTGAACCAGCAAAAGTATCAAAACTATCAAACACGATAAGGTCACTTCCAATAGAGCAGAGACACTGCGTTCTGAGATCAAAAAGGCACATTCTCAGTTTGGAAATCCCTCCGGTATCTGACACTAATGGACATTCCTGGCTGGATGGCCGCTGGTGACCGGCTGAGGAAGAACAGGTCTCTCCTCCTGGGAAACGTTCCCCGTGCTCGTGCGCAAAAATGTGAGCTGGGCCCTCGTGGTCCATGTGATTTTTCTGGGACTGAAACAAGACGATCGAGACCTGCTTGACAAGCTTTTCACTGAGCACTGTTTAAGGTGAATGGAAAAGTGGCCTGATTGCATATTCAGCTATATATACATTCCAAAGGAAGTGAATTAGTCTTATTAGGGACATATTTTACCTGAATTAAAAATGTGCTATGAGCAAGAGCACCCCCCATATTTTGGCTATACTCTGTTAGGTAGGCAGGTCACTATACTCTTTCTGCCCCTGGTGGGAATAACTCTTTTTAACTCCACTGTGGCTTTGGCTACAGGCAGCAAACCTAACCTAATTGAAACAGACCCCATTCAATTCAGAAGCAGAAAGCGTCTGACCACTTTAAGTAAAAAGAACTGATTTAATTTCGATTAATAAACGCTGAGGTGTGCTGATGGCGCCACGAGGAGGCGACCGGATCCGAGGCATGGAATGTGACATACCTGTAGGACGAACTTCTGCTCAATATAACGTTTGGCGATGCTGGACTGGAAGTCGGGGTTTTCCAGAAACCTCAGGAAAAAGTCGTACACCAGCTGCAGAACGGTAAATCAGGGAAGCAGGCTGCTTCACATATAAATACTTAAAAACACCAGGAAACTACTAATGTCCTCTGTTCCGATGAAATTTTCATAGGAATAAGTATTTCTTGCTGAAATGATCAGTATAATCAAAGAAACAACAGTGAAGGCAGATATAACTGATTATACATCAGGACATCATAATAAAGCCAAACTCAGTTTTCAAAATGCACCCATGCAAATATTAATCTGCATATATACGTCTTGTAATACAAACCCCTAACTGAAAGTGTATTCCCTAAACTCTAAGCCCTTTCACCAATTTCATTTCCTGTTTCAGAGTGTATTTATCTCGAGAGAAAACCCTTCAAAGTTTACACTAATCTCACTAAGTCTTGTTGAAGAGCCTCTACATACAAATAAAGGACAACAGCATTGAAAGCATTTCGGATACACAGAACATGAGATGACCACTGAACTTTGCTAAAACCAGCAGGTGCATGTGACTAGGCATGCTGCCAGAGAGGAATGCCAAGACCCCCTCACACCAAGACCCCCTTCACACCAAGACCCCCTTCACACCAAGACCCCCTCACACCAAGACCCCCTCACACCAAGACCCCCTCACACCAAGACCCCCTCACACCAAGACCCCCTTCACACCAAGACCCCCAAACACCTTGATGGTTCTTCACCTGTATGTGGGGCCATGAGGCTTCGAGGGTGGGCTCATCCTCCTCTGGGTCAAAGTCCGGGTTCTCGCTTGGAGGCAGCGTCCGGAAGATGTTGGTGCTTATCTGCAGACGCAGGACATGCCATGTGCCATTGAGTCTCTTGCTGCTGCAGCATCCAGGCAAATTAACCGTCATCAGAGGCCGGTTCCACACACAGATGCAGACTAATCGTGCTCCAGGTCACAGACCTACCAGCAGGTCGAAGTCCCAAACAATATAAAATTAGGGTTAAAAAAATAATTTAGTCACGATGGTGAAATAAGAGGTCTCAAAGGAAAAAAAATTATGCAACAAACATTCAATTTTTTTAAGAAAAAGGACAAATAAAGTCATCTTCTAAGGAGAAATTAATATTTCACCTTAAAGACTGTATGTAACACATAAGTGATGCAAACCTTGCATAAATCCTTGCATCGAGACCCACATGTTCCTCTATGGCCTTATCTACGGTTATAATATCCCTCTGTAGGGGTCCAGACTTGATCACTTTTCAGTCACTAACACAATACATCAGAATTGGCTGATGTTCATTAACAATCAAGTCATTGGCCAACACTGCCAACCAATATTTAAACTTTAACCAATATTCAAAGTTAGCAGCACCAGAGCTAAAGAAATAACTGCTGAAATAGCGGCAATGACTGCATTGGACCATCAGCCACTTTCCATAGTGGAGGACGAGGGATTTTGGTGACTTATTTGTCGCTTAGAACCTCGCTGTGGTCCCCCAATTCAGCACTACATGAATTATACATAATGCTGTTGCTACATACATTCACAAGATCTTAAGAAATAAGACCAATTTCAGTTTCAGATTTATTCAGTTCGGAATAAATTGGTCAGCCGATTATCGGTATTGGTAACATTAGACAAAAACAAATCTGTATTGGACAACATTTCCACATTGGCACAGCACTATTCCCACAGGGAAGTAATAATTTTTGATGTAAACACTTTCAGGACACATAGGTGTCAGACGTGCACTGGAATGCTTACTCTGTCACACCCAGGCTGAGGCGCCGCAGTTCATGGTAAATAGGCAATAAACAGACAATGCAATATTAGGCGTGCAGTAGCACACAAGTAACGCCCAGACACAACACAATTCACATGAGCAGGGTGCAGTAACCCAGCCGACAGCCAAGCATGACATGGACGCTCGGGGGTGGGTGGGTGGGGGGTCAGTTTTCAGAAGCCCCTTGTGGGCAGGAGTGTTTGGGTCCTGTAATGTTAGCTGTGAATGTGGTTGATCTATATCCAAGCAAAGATTGGGAGCTGGTACGGTTAAGTGTGGTAAAGGCGGTGCCATCTGCAGACGGTGACAACCAGGCGTGACGGTACTTCTGCTGGAAGGCCTCCTTGGGAGCAGACACATCGCAGGTGATGCCACCTCCCCCCCCAGGACTCCACCCTCATTAATTATGTTAACTGCCGGAACCACTGAAGGACTCCCTGTCTGGGAGGTGGCTACCATTCCAAGAATCTTGAGGGAATCCCCTGGGAGGGGGGCTCCCATTCCAAGAATCTTGAGGGAATCCCCTGGGAGGGGGGCTCCCATTCCAGGAATCTTGGGGGAATCCCCTGGGAGGATCCTTCCTACAGTGATCTTACTGTTGGGTTTGC
>JABFEB020000039.1:16340398-16352283 GCA_019775895.2 Stomatorhinus ivindoensis
GAGCCTTTAGCTCATGAGCACAGCACCTCCCCCTATACTCCCCACAGCCACCGGTCACAGATAGCGCTCCCCCTACCGGAGACGTCGGGGGCCGGGTATGCGGCTTCCTGCTGCCATTCAGGCTCCTAGCCGGGGACACGCTCTCGGGGTTACTCCTCAGCTTCTGACCCAAGGCGGACAGCCAGTCCACACTGGGCGGGATGCTGTTCTCCTTGTCGGCTCGCGCAGAGGTATAGGGCGCCCGCTCCTCACTGCGGGCTGCTCCCTGATTCTCAGGAGGTGAGAAACAGCACGCCTCCGCTGGTCCACGCCTCCGCTTGGCCACCGGGTTTGGCTCAGCGATAAGGTCACAGGCCCCGATGTGGTCTAGCTTCTCATCCCCGTTGGTCTCTAGGCGGCGCTTGACCTGGCCTTTGGGTTCGGGGGAGGGGGCCAAGCCTATACCCTGCGAACTGGAGCCAAGGACCTTCCTGGGGGTGCTGGGCGAACCCGAGACACGGGAGAACCAGTCCTGGATGGAGGGGGATGAAGCCGGCGGCGGTTTAGGGCTGCTGGCTGAGCGTCCTTTGTTGCCGGGAGTTAAGGGGGTGGTGGGCGTGTTGGATGGCAAGGGCAGGTCAGCGCTGCTGGGGGCACAGGCCGCCAGCCGCGGAGACGTCAGCCCCCTGGGGCCCTCTGTTCTGGGTCTCTTGCCTGGAGTGTGCTCAGAAGCACTGGCAGGACCTGCACATGATTAAAGAGAGTGTGTGCCTCCATGAAGAACAGCTCTGGATGAGGAACATCAGCAGACAAGAACGTCCTGTCTTGATGCTACTGGATCTCAGAAGCAGCCACATGTAACCCATGAAGCTCAGAGAGGCTCAACCGTAAATTGGCCATTGAGTTTGAAGTTTATAGCGAAGCTTAGATCATAGCAGCCTGAAAGAACATAAAACCTCCTTGCGCAGCCAGGATGGAAGATAAACGAGAGAAGTACACCAACCACAGAGCTTCTCTTCACACGGCAGCTTCTGATAGGCTCTCCCCACCAGGTGGGCTCCCCCACAGGACCTCGCTCCATCTTCTGCACGGTTTAAGCGCCACACCCGTATGGTGTTGTCGTCTGAACAGGAAGCAATCTGCCAACACAGACCTGAGTTCACATGTGCCTATGTTCTGTCACATCTACACAGACAGTATGTTCTCTGCTCCCAAAACTTCCAAGATTCAGGTTACTGCACATAAATGTCATGAGTCAGAGAAAGTCCCGTTTGAGTCTGGCACACTACTCTGAAAGCTAACATCATCGATCTCCAGGACTTTGCTCCAAAGGTAACTTACTGAACATGAGCACAAAGGCTGAAGTCGCATGATCACAAAGAGCACCACCAACCCTGCAGAAACGGCCTCTTCCATAGGAATCTTAACAATTCACGTCCACATAGATAAGCGCGAGTGGGAGGCAGAAGAATCACCTTGGTGAAATCTGTGGGACACCACATCACCGAAGTCACTTCCTGGCAATGGCCTTGCAACGTGATGGGGGAACTTCCTGGATCAGAAATCTAGAATGGAAAAAAAATCCGGCAATTATATCTCCAGTGTTTACTCTAGGGCGGACATGACAAACTCCAGTCCTGGGGGGGGGTCAGAGCCCTGCGTATCTTAGTTCTTTCCCTGTTCCACCACAAATCATTCCGCTCAAGAGCTGTGTGGTAATTAGCACAAGGAGCAGAATCAGGTGTGTTAAATGAGGGGACACGCAAAAATGTCCAGGGCTCCGGGCCCCCCAGGACTGAAGTTTGACACCCCTGCTCTAGGGAATCGAAACGATGTTCAGATGTGGGGAAAACGATCCTTTTTGGAAACCAGGGTCACCCCAGGAGACCTTAGTGTGACAAAGAAGCCTCTCACCTTCCAGATGTAAGCCTGATGGTCACTCGAACCACTGGCCAGGAACTGGTCATCTGGACTTACAGTGGACTTGACATAGAAGGAGGAGTTTAGATGACCACTGAAGACCGCAACTGGGGGAAAGGAATGGGGGGGAGACACAGCATTTATACCGATTCCACTAAACAAAAACATGGCATTTGCCCACACATAGTTTGAGACATCTCTTTGCCTCAAAATGAAAAGTTTTATATCGTGGGCAAAGAAAACTACCCAAATAAACGGCGAGAAACTTTTAACTGCTAGATCTAATCCTGAAATCCATAGAGCACACAGGGAGGAGGCCCAGCCCAGCCCAGCCCAGCCTCCAGAGGCGCCCCGGCACACACGACACCCGCCACAGGGTCAGGAAAAGCCTGCCAGGCCGCATTCCGACCAGGGAAGGCCAGGACTGACAGCTGCAGCACGGAGGCACAGGGGCGGAGAGCAGAGAGAGAGTGTGACGGCGAGGGCGGGGACGCGGTGACACTCGGCTCTGGAAAGAACTTGCATGGACACCCTCCGCCCTCAGGGTTCCACAGAGGTGGCATCTTAAGATGAGTAACTCTTATGGGGGAGATCACCAGGCATGTGGGAACCAAGCCCAAACAAAGGCGTCTCACATTCCTATCCAAAACATGAGATGTTCCTATAGTATCCTACTGCCCCCTACTGGAAAGTTTTCTCCATGTCACCTCATTTCAACTTGGCAAACCGGCATGCTGGCAGGTCACTTAAGGTGCTGCCACCCCCCAGGAGCTGAATCATTCATGCCATTACAAGGGCATGTTGGATGATATCAGAACCGTGTTGGGTCAGAAGAGACAATGTCACCAAAACTGTAACTGTACCTTTAAAAGGCACCTATCGTGTGCAGATCCTGCCAACAGGAGCTGACACTGTAGACAATATCAGGAGCCCAACCATCAATAAAGATGAACATGTGACTTAAACCAAGACAGACCATTGGCAGGATAACTTCTGGGCAGCTTCCTGGAGCACCACTCAACCTGGAGATTAACATGGGTCTCCCAGATCACTGTAACTAACACAGTGCTAATTTTCCATGCCGATGGCCCTACAGCACCATCTAGTGTGTATAGACAGGCCTCCTCTATATGACATAGAACGGTGTGATAGACAAATGGATGGAACAAAGAGCCTGAAGTAAAAATGAAATGAACAAAACAGTTCAGAACGACAATTCAGATTATTTTTTTACCTGGAGTTGTTTTGAGTCCTGCAATATTGAACATGTAAATGTTGTCATCGGTGCAGTTTGAAAACAGATTCGTAGAGCTGGAATCCAGAGCGAGTCCAGAATAACCTGTCACACAGAAAACGGAACCCGGGCTTAGAAATGAGACCCGGGTGCACACTGTGCAGGAGTTTCCTGTCAGGACAAAGAACAGCCTGTCTGGGAACGGAGGTGTCCGATAGACATACCTAGCTTGCGCACGCTACACCCAGGGTAGGGGTACACTTGCAGGGGCACAGGGTCCTGGTGGTATGCCGTGTAGTTCTTCCGAAGGTCCCACATCTTGATGGTTCTGAGAAGGATAGACAAACAGAAACGCTAACCTGATGCCTCCCAGGATTCTTTAAATGTTCTTATGTAGCACTGCTTTATCAGGTTCTTGTCTCGTTAGATGTTCCTGAGTAGCTTCTATAGCAGCTGCACTTATGCCTCAAGATTCCTTGACAGCACGAATGTTTGCAATGTGCCATCTGCCTCAGTAGATAGATGAAAAAGCGCCCGTTAAATACGTAAATGTAAAAGTGTGTCGTCGGGGTGCCATGCCGGCGGAAAAGCATCTTCCGGCCTCAGGGAGGTGGTGACATACCCATCTACAGCCCCCGCTGAGATGAGGGTGTGCTCATCACGGAAGAGCACGACAGTGACGCTCTGCTGAGAATCCTGCAGGGGGTGGCAGAGCGCGGACGTTAGAGTGCAGCCTTTGGGTGCGAGAGCATCTGGCTGGTCGGAGGGGGGTTCCCTCACTCACCACGCTGGGGGGCATGCCTTTGGGGGTGAGCTTCTTCCTCTTCACCTTGGACGGTGTTTGTCGCTCCGTCTTGTTGTGGGCACTGCTGATCCGATTCACCTGCTTGAAGCAGCCATCTGAGGGACAGAGAATAGAGAGCATCTCAGAACAGTCTCCAATCCAACAGAAGGGTCCAAAAGGAATTTATAACCTATAAAAGCCCCTGTTACAAACGGAAAGTATATCGGAGGAGGAGACGCACCTTTCTTACTGCACCTCGTGTCCCAAAACATGATGTTCCCATCACGTCCACCAGTACAGAAAACGGCTATGAGGGAGAGAGATTTCAATCACAGAGTCTGAGAAACATGCAGCTGCTTTCCAGCACGCAGGGTGTGGCGAGCCATTTGGCCATCCGCACAGGAGGACATTCACACACGCAGGAAGGGCTGCCGCGTTGCTGTGGGCATCCAGAGAAAACACACACTAACCGACAAACTGTGGGCCGTACCTATCGGACTCAGATTCTTAGTTACAATGAGTATCAAAGGGTTTTGCAAGCTTTCAACCCAGAAGGAAATGGGAGAGTAGGAAGGGGAACAGCCACACCCACACTCCCTGACTCACATCCTGATGTAACGGTTACCTTGGGATAAACATTTCAAAAGGAGACATATCTAAATGCAAACTGGATTTGGCAAGCACAGTTGCTGTTTCCACAGAAAGTTCATATTACCTTTCTCTTGCTTTGCGAAGGCTATGGATTTCAGGCTGCACTGGTGCCCCTTGAATGTCCCCAGCAGCTCAGTGGTTTTCACATCCCACAGCTTGGCTGTCTGATCACCTGAGGCGGTAACCTGTGGCCAGGAAAAGTCAGATGCAGCACTTACAATAAGGACTTTAATCATTTTCTCATTAGTAGAAGACAAAGATCAACAGACTGACAACTCACCACTCTGGGCTCTCCCGGCACCCAGGCAATGTCAAAGACAGCATTGTCATGGGCCAACCATTCTACAGGAAGCAAAATGTCAAATTTGGCTGAAAACCCATGCAAGTGATTGCAAGGCCAATTATCAACAAATACTCAAGGGAATTCAAGGCAACTGCTGTGTCAAAACACATCCTGCTACCTTGACACAATTAACAAAATGTCACATAACTATCAGATGTTAAAGTGACTGCTTCCTTAAAGTAGATGGTACCTTTCAGAATTGGCTCTCTTCGGCTCTCAGTGTTGTACAGTCTCACGATTCCTTCTTCATTGGCCACGGCCATAACGTCCCGCAGATCTTGGGCTAGAGGAAACATCAGTTAGGATGTGCACGTATTACTTGTATCGTGTGATGCAGAATTAAGCTGAGGTACTCAACTCAGCTCATTGCACCGTATAATAAAATAGCTCCAATACGATGCCCCAATGACAAGTAAAATCGATGATCAGTAGTACTCCAAAGATCCCGACTCACCGGTGGAAAATGTGCATCCAAATGGCGGAACCGTGGTGTCATCGCTCCCATAAGAGATGTGCTCATCACTGCGCACACACTCAAAACTCCCGAGCAGAGAGAAAAGCGGATACTGCAACCAAAGATCTGCAGAAGAGAGGACGAAAAGGTTAGATTCAGTCGCACCTGCAATTCCTCTAGGGGGAGTTTCAAGCTTCTCCACCCGCCGTGTTGAACAAAACGTTTAAGAAAAGTTGGAACGTGGCTTACGGGACCGATGGGACTCGGTGCATGCTACAAAAACGCATATTACAGTCACGCATCAAATCAGTAACGAAATTTCGATCATGCCAAGAAGTAGGTTTTTGGCTGTCCAATGGCCCAGTAACAGTGCTGCACGTGGGCATCTTGGCAACCTAAACATTATTTACAAAAAGGAATCGTAATCAACTACAGCATTTTGGAGTAGATCGTTATTTAATACATTATACCGCTTATTAGTACTTGGTATACCAAACTGTAGCTAACAAGGCTGCCTGCTGCTTCTGGTGTACTAAATTGTACAAATGCTTACCATGGCGCCTCCTGCTACTGATGACTCCTTTATTAATAATCGAGCGAAAAAGCATTCTAAAAAGCTTTGGGAAACCACCTGATTGATTGCTACAACCTAAAACACGGCGATCTTGGTTCGCAGAGAACAGAACACTTTCTTTCCCGTCCGGAACAGCTTTAGTTTTCCCGCGAACGAGAGAATAGGGAAAAATCCGAACTCCCCGCTAAAGTGACATATGGCTCGGTGATTGGTCGAATAGACACTACGCGATACGCTAGCGTCCTGTGTCACTTCCTGTTGCGCGTCATTCGGCGGCTGCAGTGGATAATGCTGATTTACCCGTATATTCATTTGATCAATATCTAGATTTATGTTGTTTTAGTTTAAAAGCTCGAATTTTGCAAACCATATAATTTTATTCTTGGAAATAAGCAATGTCGCTTTCTACGGCGCGCTCATTTCTTTCAGAGGCTGGTTACGGAGAGCAGGAACTAGATGCTAATTCTGCTCTCATGGAACTGGACAAAGGTGTGTGGCTAGTTTGATTAGTTGATGAGAAAGATTACTGATAACTTGACTTTACCATTTCAAATCTATGTTCCAGGGTTTTTGCTGTTTGTTATGCTGACAAATTGTTGGCCAATTAGTGTGAACGACGTGTTTTGACTGTCATTACTACTGCTTCATTTTTGCTACTGCTATCTTGGTTTCTTTTAAAATGTTAAGAATGTTAATGTTAACATATGCTGCCTTCTGAATAGTTAGCTGGTTTAGGTATCTGCCATATGTCTTGTGTGGTGTAAGTAAGCGTGTCTATGCGTCTTTGGTTGCAGGGTTGCGGTCCGGCAAGCTGGGGGAACAGTGTGAGGCTGTGGTTCTCTTTCCGAAGCTCTTCCAGAAGTACCCTTTCCCCATTCTCATTAATTCTGCCTTTCTTAAACTGGCGGACATTTTCAGGCTAGGGTAAGTAATGGGTATTCTGAATATCTGTTACCATGAAGAAGTTCATCACAACCTTTTGGAAACGTTGTATTTATTCTAAAGCTTTTATGATCGTAATTTTCTGCAACAATTCACTTGCTTTAAGGAATAATTTCCTACGGCTCTGCGTGCTGAAGGTCACACAGCAAAGTGAGAAGCACTTGGAGAAGATTTTAAATGTGGATGAATTTGTGAAGAGGATTTTCTCAGTCATTCACAGTAATGACCCAGTTGCCAGAGCCATTACTCTGAGGTACCACCGGTTTCTTCCCTCAGCTGAAAATCCAAAGGGACAGTGAATGTTTCCTTTTCTGCAGTTCAGCTCTTAAGTGTGGGAATTCGTTGCTATGATGACAGATGATGGTTATTCCCCCTCTCAAACAGAATGCTAGGCAGTATGGCCTCCATCATCCCTGAAAGAAAGAACGCCCATCACAGTATTCGCCAGAGCCTGGACTCGCATGACAATGTTGAAGTGGAAGCTGCCATATTTGCTGCAGCAAGTTTCTCTGCACAGTCTAAGTAAGCAACAATGTTCAGCTCTAATGTTCAGTCCCAGTAAGGTGAGGTGTTAAGCACTATTATTCAAGGGGATGTGTTCAACATTAATATTCCGGTTTAATAAGTTGAGGTGTTCGGCGATAATGTTCATACTTGGCAAGGAGAGGTGTTCAGCACTAATGTTCAGTCCCAGTAAAGAGGGGTGTTCAGTGCCAATGTTCAGATTTTTGGCTTCAGAGAGTGGTACATTCAGCTTGTCTTGTGAGTGGTGTTAGGCTGTAATATTCGCTCTTCCTTTTGTCTCCTTTCCCATTCAGAGATTTTGCTGCTGGAATCTGCAATAAAATTGGCGAGATGATCCAAGGTAAGGAGCCCTGTCATAGCAGTGGCACAGAGCTTGTCCGCGCAGCACTTCTTAGGCTCCCCTTCAGCTGGCTATCCTCTGCAGGCTTGGACACTCCAGTGGAACTGAAGCTGAAGCTGATCCCCATATTGCAGCACATGCACCACAACGCCGGGCTGGCCTCTAGCAGCCGGCAGCTCCTGCAGCAGCTTGTCACCTCCTACCCCTCCACGCAGATGGTCATCGTTACTCTGCACACCTTCACCCAGCTGGCCACCTCATCGCTCATTGACATCCCCAAGCAGGTCAGGTTATGTTGGTCGGGTGCTCTACGCTGCCGCACCATTTGGGGCGATTTAGTCAGTTTTGTAACTGCTTAATAATCCTGCTTTCCTGGTTGGCCCAAAAGATGGTATGGCTTCCTGTCTTATCCATCTTCTACTGTCCCACCAATTTAGATTCAGCTGCTACTCCAATACCTGAAGGAGGACCCCAGGAAGGCAGTCAAGAGGCTCTCCATCCATGACCTGAAGTTACTGGCTAGAAAAGCTCCCCACCTCTGGACGAAAGAGAACACTCAGGTGAGGGCTGTTTACTCTCCTGTCCAGGTGGGGGCACTGTGCCATAATGTGATGAACGTGGATTTAAATGCTGATCATGCCATGTCTTCATCCACAATCCCGTTCTCTGTGCTTTCAGGCCATGTGCGAATGTGCGCTCAGCATCCCATACAACAGCCTGAAGCTGGGCATGCTGTCCGTGCTCTCCACCCTCTCCGGCACCATTGCAATAAAGCAGTACTTCAATCCTGGTGCAGGTAGGCTTTGCGATTTGGCCCCCAGACCGGCTGCATCCGGGCTGCATCAGAGGCCAGCATTGGCTCATCACAGACGCTGCTTAAAGCACAGGGTGGGGATACAGACACGTAACCAGAAGGTTCAAGGAAGGGCTTAAGTGGTGCCCCTCTAGTGGACCTTACCTGAATTTCTCAAAGAAACAACTGATTGTGTTTCAATAGTAATGTCCCAATAAACAGGTTCTTGATGACATGGTTATGGATTAATGCGTCTGTGCCATTGCTTTCATGCTCTGTATGTACTGTTATGTAATCAGGGGCTCATGTTAGTAAATGGTATTTGAAAACTTAGTGGGTGTGTAAAATAGTCTTTTATTTTTCAGAAAAAGGAGTCTCTTGCCAGTGGAGTAATGGCTATATTAAGATCTGGCCAGTTTTCAGTAAATCCTTTTATTACCGGTAAAGTCCCTGGAAGCTGAAAGAGGAAACGGCATGCTGTGTAACACCCCACCACCCACCCCCACTGTCTTTCTGCCAGGCAGTGCTCCGGCCCCATCCAGAAGCACTGATTTGGTCAGGCTGGCTCAGGAATGCTGTTACCACAGCAACCTGGCTGTGGCCGCCCACGGGGTGACTGTGCTTTCCAACATCGCCATTTCCTGTCTGGAGAAGGGTGGGTGTCTCGTGGGGGTCTCTCCTTAGCGGAATGTGATCCGTGCTCATGCAATTTATGTTGGGTTACACTGTGCTGTCGCTTCAGCTAGGATTTCGGTTCTGCGCTCCGACTGTGCCAGGCCTCAGGTTGCAATGAATAAGTAAGGATAACAAAGTCTGAATTTTTAAACATTATGTCAGACACCTCATTTATGCGGCGGGTGTAAATTATGGATGTGGGGCGTTCGCTTACAGCAGTGCTCCCTGTATCCGACGTCACCTCGGTCGGTGTCCCCTCTCCCCAGACCTGCTGCAGCTGGAGCAGGACACGGTGCTGGGTGTAGAGGCCTTGCTGGTGCTGTGCAGCCAGGATGACTGCTCAAGGGCACAGGCCATCCTGAAGGTATGGGTCGCCTGAGGGTTCTGGGGATCCAGATTGCCCCGATTGCCTGTGGAGTGTATGCATCTGGGTCTCTGATGGCTCCGGTCTTCCCCGCAGACGGCCCTGGCTTCACTAGTGAAGCTGTTAAAATCGCGGCCTCACCTCAGCCCCTCGGCCGTGGAGCTGCTACTTTGCCAGTTGCACTCTGCCCGGGACAGTGCCCGCGTGCTGCTGTGCCACGCCCTGGCCGCTATCGCCATGCAGCAGCCTGTGCTGGGGGAGGCCATGCTGGGGGACCTTGTGGACCTGTACCAGGTTGCTGGCTCCTCCTCTGGCTCCGGCAAGCAGCAGGAGCTCCTGGTGAGTAGAGGTGTGACTGCCTCTGTGAGAGCTGCACCAGTCACTGTGTGGCTGGTCACCAGCTGCTGGTCTCTGTTGTCTCACTAATGGGTGTAAATCACTTAACACTACAGCTCTGACACAAAGCCAGTGATATGCAGGTATTATACTTTAAAGGACAGTATGTATTTAATTCTGAGATGGACAGAACTCTTGTTTCCTGTTATGGAGAAGCTTGCAGGGTGTCAGGTGACTGCCACAGTGTTCTTATAGTAAGGTTTTTTTAATTTATTTTTTTAAAAACCCGCTGCAATTGATACTCTTCAGTGTTGTGAATAGAAAAACATAATTGCAGCTCTAATTATGGATGCTGGGCTCTGAAAATGACCGATAACGACTAGAGATGCACTGTCGTATCGGCAGTGGTCCAGACCTATTTGACGTTGTCGACATTGGGAGAAAAATTTTGGGGCATTTTAAGAAATCGCCACTTGCAGAGAATATTCAAATTGAATTGCAAAATGCCACAAAAAATCTCTTAAAACAAGGTGGCACAGTACGCTATGTATATTTCTAATGGCCTATTTAAAAATTTTTTGGCATACATTTTTTTTCATTTATATTTGCTAGTTTAAAACTATTAATCTATAAATGTATAATATTAAAGTAAAAGGAGCTCTTGTATCGGAATCTGTATCGGCAGTTGTGTATTGGAATAAATGTGGATCGGCCCATCCCTAATGACAACCTCCCTGTCACGCTCAGGTCTCCCTGGCGACCGTGGTGTTCGTGGCTAGCCAGGCATCGCTGTCGGCCGAGGTGAAGATGGTGATCAAACAGCAGCTGGAGAAGGTGGCCAATGGCTGGACGGTGTATCGCGTGGCTCGTCAGGCGTCCCGCATGGTCAGTGTGCCCCACGGAGCTCCCACGGCTCGCCCAGGCCCCGCCTTGCCTCGCTCACCACCTGTCGGCCCGTCATGTCTGCAGGGCTGCCACGAGTTCTCCGGGGAGCTGTACCAGAGCCTGCGCACGCGCGTGGCCTCCGAGCACTTCTACTTCTGGCTGAACGCCCTCAAGGAGTTTGCCCGGGCTGAACAGTGCCTAAGTGGCCTGGAGGACGGAGACTACAGCGGGGCTATGAGCGCCATTGCTGAGGCCCTGCGGGCTTACCAGAAGGGCATCGCTTCCCTCACGGTGAGCGTGACCCCCCCTACCCCCTTCCGGCCACTCTCAGGATGATGGTGCCTCAGGGTGAGTGTGGGAATAGCTCAGGACTCTGACTAATGAGAAGGTCACTGGTTCAGATCCTGTGGCTGCGTCACTGATGTCACAGGTGGACTCTTGAGCAAGGCCCTTAACCCCAATCGATGCTTCCAGCGGTCTGATGCTCACTTGTACGTCACTTTGGACAAAAGTGTGCGCTAAATAAATGTAGTGACTTGGTATTGCCTGCCTCAGGGTGAGGGCGGGTCCTGCCAGATAGGACGCCTGCTCTCTGTCCGATTGTGAGGACTAACCACGACTGTCATCCAACACATACACAGGCAGCCAGCACCCCCCTGAGCCCACTCACCTTCCAGTGTGAGTTTGTGAAGCTGCGCATCGACACGCTGCAGGCCCTCTCACAGCTCATCTGCACCTGCAACAGCCTGAAGACCAGTCCGCCACCCGCCATCGCCACCACCATCGCACTCAGCTCGGGCAACGAGCTGCAGCGCTGCGGCCGTGTTTCGACACAGGTGCGTCTGGGGGAGGAGTGTTAACTCCAGAGTCCGAATTGTTCATGGAGGCTTTTTTTTGTCCAGTTTGCCTGCTCTTAATCATACAGTTTGCAGTGTGCCAGCATGCAGTTCATGTGGAGTGCAGTGTGCAGTGTATGTGATTTGTGCAGCATGCTGGCGTGCAATTTGCACAGTATGCGATTTGTGCAGTGTGCTAACGTACTGGCCAGTAAGTGCAGCGCTCTCTCTGACAGATGAAGCTATCCAT
>JABFEB020000039.1:16352383-16376228 GCA_019775895.2 Stomatorhinus ivindoensis
CAGTATGCGATTTGTGCAGTGTGCTAACGTACTGGCCAGTAAGTGCAGCGCTCTCTCTGACAGATGAAGCTATCCATGGATGAATTCAGGAGCCTTGCGGGCTGCTACGCTGACCTGTACCAGTCCTCGTTTGACGCAGATCCCGCCACTCTGAGAAACGTGGAGCTGTATCCTTAATCTGGCAGGGATGGAAGCGCATATGAATGGTGACTCTGTGTCACCATCATCATTCTGGAGGAGCTGAGTAATCTGATATCGCCTGCATGGCCGTCCCCGCGCATGGGTCTGGATTTGCCTTGACTTCCCGGGGACCAGACAGCAACAGAGCTGCCTGCTAATCTCTCATGTTACAGAGGCTCTCGTTCTCGATCCACATACTGCCAGGTAAGATGATGAAACCTAGTTATTGCCAGGATGGTCAACTGATTCTGTGCTTTCTCCTGTATTTTGGAGCTTCTGTAATAGGTCGTGATATCAGGTAATTGTATTGTAATCCGAGGAGGGAGGTGCAGATATTACAGCCTGTCACCAAGGTGAACGGAAGTGAGCAATGACCACTTTCTTCCACTCACTACAAAAGAGAGGGAAAGAAGCTTTAAGATGAAGGCCAGAGTGGCTGACTAATTGGGCACCTTATTTGCCAGCATAGGGCCCATGTTGGCACATCAGGCTACCGCCTATCACTCTCTCTCGCTCAGCTTCCAGGAGTACAGTGTCTTGGGCTCGGTCCAGGCTGAGAGTCAGTATGAGCAGAGGATGATGTCCGTCTTCAGCCGTGTCCTGGAGGAAGTGGAGACGCTCAGCAGGAAGCACCCCCCTGTGTCCTACCTGGTGTGTGTGTGTGTGCATGCGTGCGCGTGTGTGTGTGCAGAAAGGCGGCTCAAACTCAGAAGTAGCTATGAAGCTTAGTTCTCGCAATTAAGGGATCTGTAACTTCCGTCTGTCCGTCCATTGTCTCAAATGTATATGTATGTGTGTGTATATACAATATGTATGTGTATGTATGTATGTATGTATGTATGTATAAATATAAAAATCTTTTATTATTTTTAGCATACAGGCTGTCTCTGTGATGCCGTGATTGCATTGCTCAAGGTTCCACTGTCCTTCCAGAGGTATTTTTTCCAGAAACTTCAATCCACTAGTATCAAGGCAAGTATGACAACATGGGGTAGACTGTAGTAAGGCTCTTCCCTAAGGGACATGACTGAGGCTTGCAGATATACGGCATGCCTTCAAAAAAATTTGACTCTTCACATTGTTTTAATTGGTAGCTTGCCCTTTCGCCCTCCCCTCGGAGCTCAAATGAACCAATCGCTGTTCAGAATAACCAGCAGCTGGCACTTAAGGTGGAGGGCGTGGTCCAGCATGGATCTGCGCCTGGCCTGTTCCGGAAGATTCAGTCCGTTTGTCTCAATGTCAGCTCCACCCTGCAGAGCAAGTCAGGACAGGAGTACAAGGTAACAGATCGCAGATTCTGCCTTGCACAAAGCAGCCATTTATATATCAGGCTGATCAATGATGTAATTGCTCCCCTTCCCAGTTTCTTGGAATGAAATTTTGACTTGTTCTTTGTGTGTTAATTTTTATTTAATATCTGAGATGGACTTCTCCAGGTTGGGTCAGGCAGACCCGGAAGCAGCTGCACACTAGGGGGATTAAAACTAGCAACTTTCCAATCACAGGCAGTGTCTTAACCTGCTAAGCTGTACAACTCGTTTAATTTGGGTTAAAGGGCCGTTTTTATTCAGAAAAATGACACAGAATTAACTTATCTTAGAGGCTTTGAACTTTAACCCTCAGTATAATATCTGTATGATGGGAAGTCACAAAATCCATGGCATTCTGGGTAATTCATGGGGTCATTTCTCCTCCTTGGGAGTGGCTGTGCTTCATAATAGCTTGTGTGGCTCTTACCCAGTAACGTGACTTTTCCAGATTCACTGCTCTGCAGCTGTGTTATTTTAATCTTCGGGGTGACAGCAAGGCTAAGAGGATACCAAACTGTAACTTACCATTTTTCAAATACTCTGTCATGGCTGTCTGGCTCTCCGCTGTAGAATTAAACAATTGTTAGGTCAAGCAGCAGTTTTTCTGACTCTTGTACTCTGTTGATAAACTCTCCTTGCATATGCACTTTCACTACATGCTACTTCAGGACATGGGGGACTTAAAGAGGAAAAAGAATAGCTCATGAAATTTCAAAGGAATCTCAACAGCAGCTGCATCCTTACTGCGTGTTCCTGTCATTTCTCTACTTCGAGGTTATTTAAGTGCAGGATTCCGGCTGATTCGCCAGAGGGAGGAATTGGGTCACGCTGAGGCCTTATGTAATGTAGATTATGCAGCTCGTTGGAGATATTAGATACAGGGGCATTTAAAGATGGCCCATCACTGAGTAATATGAGGAGCTGTGTTTGTACACGTGACATAGGAATGCAGGATGCAGGCTTTTAATGACACTTCCCTCGGTGCCATTTTGCTAAATCTATATGTGATCCCTTATAGATTCCTTCTGAAACCAAGACCAATGAGATTGAACAGAGGGTGGAGCCTCACAACGATTATTTCAGCACGCAGTTTCTCCTCAACTTCTCCATACTGGGCAGCCACACAGTGACCGTGGAGGCATCTGTTGTGGACTGCAGTGGGATTGAGTGGAAGACCGGACCAAGGACAACCATGGTAATAAAATCCCTGGAGGACCCCTATTCCCAACAGCTGCGCCACCAGCAGCAGTCACAGCAGGCTGTGCCCCAAGCGGGCCCACAGAGGAGTGTGTATGCCCGTTTCCAGTGAGCTTCTTGCGGTGTTGCCTGACGTCCAGGAAAAGCTGACTGAGGAGGGGCCGTGTGCGTCTGTGTGTGGTCTTGGAAATGAAGACGCATAACACGACTGTTTAATTCCAAATATTCCTAAAATTAAACTGGAATTTAACCAGCATACGTAAGAAGTACATATTTAAAAATTTAATATTGGTCCTTGTAATTTGCTGTAGTATCAAGGTCATTGGTTTAGTACTGTGACAGAGCTAATGTTTTATCTTTAATAGAACTTTATTTCACATTTTACATCATTTTTGCAATCACATCGCTTAAGCTATACATTCAATACTATTTTTCATTGTTTTTTTTTATTAGCAGCTTTTTCTCAGTGGCAATAGTGCAGGAGGGAAAGCAGTGCAATTGCCAAGAAACTGATTCACTGTTGTGTGATTGTGGAAATGAGATTGGCATACGGTGAGCAGTGCAGTAACCTATTCCTAAAATCCAGGATTTGGGAACCCAGTGCACCCCTCGTTCTACAAAATAATGAAAGTCTATTCTTGAACATGACTGATCCCTCCCCTTGTTAATCTTCATACAGAAATAAATGAAATTTAACTAGATATTTAACAAAGTGATACGATTATAATGGTACCGGTTTACTGTATTTACTAACTAAAACAAAGAGGTTCGCAGGAAAGCATACTTAAAACTAAACAGTAAATCACAACAGCCATACTGCTATGCACCAGCATAAAAAGAGACTGCTGAAAATAGAAGCAGCACATGTCATGTGACTTACCTTCTAACAGTTGTCAGGCTTATAAAAAAAAGTGTGGGTTATTTTAGGGGGAAATTTAATCTCTAATGATCTAGATGTCATTTTCAGTGATATCACTATTTTGCCTATTGATTCAGTATGTAGGTCATCATTCTTTCTTACAGAGCACTTCAGCTCTGCCATATCCAGTGGTCATATATGTATTGGTATCTGCATTTAGCAGGGTGTATAATTTATGTGCGCGCGTGCACACACACACCTTGTGGTGGACTGGCATCCCATCCATCCATCCATCCATCTCATACTGAATGGGATAAGATCAAGATCTCCTTGCAATTCTAATCAGGATGAGTAGTTGGAAAATTGAGACTTTTAGTTGCCTCATTGGCATACATGTATAAACATCATTAAATGTTTATGTATGACAACATAAGTAAAATACCCAACAAACCAATATGGCAATTTTGAAAAACTTTTTTTCTTAAATTGTGTGCAATTACATATGTATGATTTATGTACCTCACAATACTGGAAGTGGTGTGAGGCTGGGTTAAAATCCATCACTGTGTACTCCACAAATGGATGAGTTTGTGTCAGGTGACAAGCTATCCCTAAGTGGTGCTACCTCTGAGACAGAGTTTCATAGTCCAGTCTGCTCCCATACATTTACTCCATTAAGAGCCTTAATGTTATGGTGAGCGGCCATCACGTGTGTTCATTCACAGCCATTCCTGCTCAGTTCATCCAGTTTGGACACCACATCCACTACGACTATTAGCAACCAATATACATAACGGTATCGATCTGGATTTTGGTAGCGTCAAACATTCACTCGGTTCAATGAGCCGAACTAGCTATAATGGAGGTTCTGTCCTGAACCTTTATGTTCTGGTTCCTGCTCAAAGCGAAGACGGTACACGAGGTACGAGCTGTCCTTATAAATCAGGAGCACCGGGCCACGTTAGTCCGATAGAAGGCAGTAGAGAGCCGTGGATTATAAACACCCAAACTTAACCGTGAAATTCCTTAACAGAATATTAGGGTGTCTATAACACAGTGCTCTGCGTGAATACCTATGCACATTCCAACATACGACGTCCCCGCAGCTCACAGAGGCACCTGGACCCGCCTCACTGTACCGTTAAACCGCGGGTGCTACATCCTGGTGTTTTGCGTTTGGATCTCTTCGCCCGGAGATGTACTTAGTATTCCGTGGGCGCAAAACGTCTAATTAATGTTACCCTTTCTCCGGGCCACTGTCCTAAACGGCAACCTCCGTTTAAAATTTTTCCGCGATCTGCCCCGGACTGAAGACAGCACCGACGCGCCGGGCGCCACCGCGGGTACGACCGCCGACCAGTCGGGATGACGAGCCATAGCGAAGAGGAAGGAGTCGGGCAGCCGATAGGATCTAAATGGGCGCCGTGGAGAAGCGGTTACTTCTTTTTTTTTAACGGCGCCGTTCTAACCGTTAAAAGAACAAGAAACGGCTGGCGCCACGCGACACCACTATGAGCTCGCGTCTCTTAGCTTAGCCGAACTCGTCTACAATCAGCCGGCGTTCCCGCGGCATGGGGAGAGGAGGAGCACCGAGGCGGCTTCTCAGCTTTAGGGAGCGGCTAACGGTGCCCGTCTCACAGGCTGCGCCGCCGATCGGGGGAGGGGAACATAGCTCTGGCGGTCTCTCAAAGAGCGGTGGGACGTACTTCTGTGATGAGGGGTGGGGGAGACAGAGATGATGACACGAAGAGCCTAATCCGTCAGTCTAGTGGTAACTGGGCGCTTGGTCGACTGGCCGGTGAGCAGCAGCGGTTTAGGAGGCGTCGTGTCGTATGCGGTCTGCTTGCTTGCAGTTTGCAACCGTGAATAAATGTTGACGAGCTCTGTAGTACGGCGGGTCAGCTGACGACGGGGAAAATACAGCGAGTCGCGGACGACCGTTCCGCGTGTTTGCTAGTCCGCAAGCTAGGTGGCGAGTCGGAAAAAACGATCCATCCGGGAAGTGAAGAGCGGGCGCTATCCGCGTCCAGTCAGCCGACCCGGGGAGGGGGCAGAGTTAACGGCGCTGCGAGGTTTTCGCTACGTCCGACGCGTCGTCCTACGGCCGGTCACCCCCTCGGCACGCCATTTCCTGGTTACCGCTAACTGGCAACCCCGCTGTCTTTCGGGGGCTGTTTTATTTCAGCGCCGAGCCGAGAGTCCGTAGAGACGTGCGCGTCACGCCCGCCTCCCCATGACCTCCGCTTCTCGGACAGCAGGAGACCGCATCTGAGCCCGGCGTCGGCCTCGTCGCGCCCCTCGACGCCCGAAGCGCCACTGATTCGGGTAAGTAGCTAGGTCGGCCCGCTGCATAAGCTGCACACGGATGGGAGTCCTTAGCCAGGGGTAGAGCCCTCGCCGGGTATATCGGCGGCGGATACATCCAGGTGTCGTGTATCTGATTAGCAGGCTAGCGGGCTAACGCATTCATTCTCCGTCATATTTCAGCTGTACTTGAGGGGGATGCTAAAGCTACGCCGCTAGCGACGCCGGTGATCGGCTGATCCCTGGGTTTTATGTGAAATAATTTGCCCCAGTCACCCTTTAATCGCCGACACTGCGCGCTTGTAGTCCTGGGTGTGGAAACCGGCAAGCTAACGTAGCTCCTGGCTAAAAGGAGGCGCTTGGTCACGAAGGGCATCTTCCACCATCCACCCGGATGCTCAGTTAGCCGGCTAGCTACGCCTTTTACTCTGTGTTAAATTAAAAACCGACTGTTTGCCTGCGTCCTCTGCTGCTGCTTCGGTGCTTGGAATTATGGTGAGATGTATAGCGTTCCGCGGCTCAGGATTAATAAAATAAGGCTGGTTTTTCTGTCACCCCCGCTCCCGGCATAGGCACAGCAGAGGCAAAGCGGCATCGGGCAGAGAGGATGGCGCTGCCCCTCGAAGATGCCCGGAAGCTGGGCTGGATGATGCTGAAGTCGGTGACACGCTTCGTGTTCATGTTCATCAATAACTGTGTCGCCATCCCGTCATACTGCATATACCTGCTCCTGCTCCAGCCCCTGAGGCTGATGGACAGCCGCGCCTTCTGGTACATCGAAGGAGTGATGTTCAAGTGGCTGTTGGCCATGGTGGCGTCCTGGGGCTGGATCGCGGGCTACACAGGTAGGACAGTTTCTGCGCCGTGGAGTTGTATGCATTTCGGCCCTTGCTATGCTGTGATGAGATGAAATTGGTTGAAAATCGATGCCGCTTCCTGGACTGTAAACTTTCCCCCCATTGCTGAGGTGTATTTGTGCTTTAAGGTAAAGATTAAACAGTATCATTTGGTTTAGACCGACCTCTGTTCTCATCAACCAGCTTTGATTAGTTGGGCAATCATGTGTTTTTATAACCTAGCGAGCACAAAGTTCTATTTACATGCATTTTTTTTAAGACCACCGGTGTACTCCTGTTGAATCTGTTTCATCTTCACATTGGAGTTGATTGTGCTTGTATATCTGGTCTCATGTGCCCTGCAAGCCTCGCTGAGGAACAAGGAGCATTTTATGTTGTAAAAGACTGATGCCATAGTTTGCAAAAGCACTAAATTCTGGCCCAATTTCACAGTGTTGGTCAATGCTGTGCTTTATGTTAACTTGCCAGTTAGCAGTTTCACGTCGGTTATTCTCATAATATTACCAGAATACAAAAGAAGGTAAAGCATGATTCATTTTGGAGGATCATAAGATGCATGTCCTGGTTTCCAGTGTATAGTACTGAAGAAATGCTGTGATGCTGAATTCTGCAGATTCTTCAACACTTACATCTGGTCATTGTGCAAATCTCTCAAAAGGAGGATCTTGAGTTTCCTTCCCTCTTTTTGAATGTTACTCTCTCTGGGTGTTAGATCATATTATGGAAAGTCACGAGGCCAGACAGCCTGAGTGTAGTGTTAGTGAATTGAATATCTACGCTTTTGCGCGTTTACGCCCATGTAGCTTTGCAGAAATGTCTCACATGCACTTGGTAGTAGACAGGGCTCTAAATGTACTTGTTAGTTTCAGCAATTTCTATTGATGAATAAAGTTACCTATTGATTTTGGTTTGTTCATGAAGTGTGTTGTCCCAGATTTCAATCAATTATTTTAAACCGTAGAGGGGTTCACATCAGACAAGTAGGCTGAAACAGTCATAAAGCACTTAAGCAATAGTTCATGGCTCAGCACTCTTCTGCTGTGGTTGTCTCACTGCTATGCAAGCTTGTAAATGATTAGGTGGCAATATGAAGGCACAGTTGTCTCCTTAGGTGTGGTTTTAACTTTATCAACTTACTTGCTTGGGGCTGTCTACCTGATTGCTTTAAGTACTTTGTTTTGGGTGGTGTTCAGCTATGATGGCTATCTAATTTATATGGTTAATTTTCTACTGGATGGATTTTTATGTTTAGTGCTAAGGGTTAACTGGTGGTTGGGGTAGCCACAAATTCCTCTTGCTGTAGTTGCTGGGTAATCTGAGCAGCTCATGAGGAGACAGTAGAACTGTGTTCCAGTTTCCCCCTTTCTCCTTTGGGATAAGATGACCTTTTACAGTACTCTGTCAGTTCACTCTTCAAGGAAGAGCATTAATGTTTAGTGTCTGTCACAGTCTACAACGGTTTCTGTGAATCAGCTGACATCTGTGAGGAAGATGGACTTTAAATGCTGCTGTTACTTTATGATACCTCACATGGAAATAAATCATTGTTTCTTTATTGTCAGAAAGAATCTCATAAGACGGAGCAGTAATCATCTTGAGGAGAAAGCAGCTTCTGATGAATGTTTTTGGCATAAAAACAAGTATAATTGGGAGGTGTGTGGCTTGGTGGGTTAGGGCGTTATTGGTAGAGTGATTTCAGCGTTGGCCCTTTAAGGTGCTTAGTCCCAGTTGGTTCCAAGCTTGGCTGCCAGTGCTTTCTGAATTTTGTGTTGCTAAATAAATGCTTCTGGTAATTAATAAGTCTAATTGCATAAGCAAAGGTATATATCCTCTTTTTTTTTTTTTTTTTACACCGAAAGGGAAAGCTTTGGTTTCCTCTGTCAAGGTGGTTAAGGTTTAGGCTTCAGCTTGCAAGAGCCAAACACCACCATTTCCTTGCCACATGTGAACTAGCTTACCTGTGTGATTTCTTCATTAGGCCTGAAAGCAGGCCACCGTCTGCTTTGACGTTGACTGATGGTGCTTCCTTGGGCCCCATTGTGTGGTATGCTTCTGCCACTGTTTTGAATACGCTTTCCTTCCTTGTTTCAGAACCACCTTTTCTGTGATTCCGTACTTTGGTACATGCATGTCCCATCAATCTGAAGAATGATTAACCTTTAAGGGAACTGGATGTAGACTGCCTCTTTCAGAATTTCACCCTGGGATCCATCCATCCATCCATTTTCTATACCCGCGTATCCTACTGGGTCGCGGGGGGTCCGGAGCCTACCCGGAAGCAACGGGCTCGAGGCAGGGAACAACCCTGGACTGGGGGCCAGCCCATCGCAGCACCCTGGGATCAATAAAGTTAATCTTAATCTTCTTGGAATACAAGTGTTGCACTCTACCTTTGTCACTGAGTAAGAAAATTAGTGGTAATCTAAAAACTGGTAAACTGGTGGCTACTTGCCTATGAATGCACTGACATACAAGTGAGTAACATTTAATTAAATCCGGCCACCAAAATTCTCTTGACCTCATTCTTTTATCAATATATTAGGGATGGGAATCACTAGTGACCTTCCGATACAAGATTATCACGAACTTTAAACAGTTTTTTTAAAAAAAGGTTGTCATACCCTGACATTTTATTAAATAGCCACCTAGCTGAATTTAACGTGAGTAAAAAATCCTCCTCAAAAAAACTACAAGCAGCATTTAAACAATGCAAAACAACTTAAAATACAACAGTATAAAATTTACCTTCTAATTTTAAGTTAGCAAAAAGCTACATTTGCTGCTGTTGTGGCATAAACTACACCAAGCTTTCTTGCTTCTCTGCTGCCTTGTCTATCTTGGGATGATTTCTAGCAATATGTGCCCTTATGTTTGTCTTCATACCACAATACTCAACTTTTCACAGGACAGAGTTTGCATACAGCGTGGCTCATGTCTAACTCCTCTTTAGTTTCAATTTTGAAAACAAAAGTTCCTCCATACATTGGATTTAAACTGTGGAGGAGTAGCATAAACCTGTGCTATGCATTCCTGTTATCGCTAAACAAAGTAGGAAAATAATTTGTCAGTGTGGGAATAGTTTAGAGCGCACACCTATAGGATAATAGAGGAGCTGCAAAGTTTCTCCACCTCAAATCCAAATATAAATTAGAAATTAATAGACAATTGATTTTGGAGTTAGTGTAGAGATACTTGAATTGCTGCACAAAAGAATTGCAATAAATAACTGAATAGACACCCCCCCATCTCTACAGGATATGTATGAAAGCAGGCAGTAGTGACCTGTACAACACGACAGACAGTAGCTGTCCATATCAGTGCTTTGCAGTTTAATAAAAGCATTGTTTTCTGGAAATTAAGTCCTATAATACTGGAAGCTATCATTTGATTACATGACTGCATTTTGTTGCATGTATTTAGAAATATTTGCTGCATCGTTTAATCACATGCTTAATTTGTGAATGTTTCATAAATTTGAAATATGTCTCACAGATGGATGATTTGTATTATGATGGTATTTTAATAGACTTGCTTTGGACTGGTTTAAAGAGGCAGACTATGTTCTTTGTCATTAAAGGTTAATCATTTTTCTTATTGATGAAACATGTAAATACACCAAAGTACAGAATTTTTGTCTTTTTTTGGACTGTATAGTGCACAACATTCTGGGCTCCAGACTGACTTTCTACTGGTGGCACTGGTGCTTCTTATTGAAGATTTTAGGAGCACCAACATAATATTTAGGTGCTCCACTTAACTTAAGTTAACTCTTAAGGGTTAAGAGGAGGGGCAGAGAATGATTGGGAATGACTGAGCCCAGTCCTCTTTTTGTCTCTTAGGTGTTTGGTCTGGGTCATTGCAAGGTCATGGTGTTCACAATGATTCTGTCTTGTAAGGAGGGGAGCCACTGTGGTGTGGGATGTGGCCTTTTATAGAAGCACAATCAGCCTGCCCTCTCAGCCTGTCTGAAGGGTACTCTGTGACACATTATGGCGGCCTTGCACTCTAATGCTCTCTCCACACCTTCTCTCCCCTGTGTTATGAGCAGCATGGGTACATTTGCATGACATAGAGAGATATGGCACAGCTGCTGGCGTTTGATTATACTTTGCCCTTATATCTCAACAGGGCAGCAAATTCCAGGATGGGTGGGTTTACATGGTTGGCCAAGGAAAGGTGGCCAATCCTAACCACAGAACAGTCGTTGTACATAACTAAACTTGTGATTGGTGCATAAGCCTTTTAAATATATTATTCTCTCAGTTCTGCATGTCTTATCATGTTGAAGATCAGTAACTAGGTAAACTTGTTTTTTGGTGTCCTTTGAGCCCTATTCTCCTGTATTGATGGCCGCTACCTGTCCCACTGGAATGTTCTATAAGAATGGCACCTGTTGGACAAAACATGCCGTAGGCTGGGATCCTCTGCCCAGCCCCCCCACAGCAGTTCAGTGGCACCATTAGCTCCTTGCTTGTACAGTTATACAGACATTAACAAGAAAATGATTTTGCTTTATCCAATAAGGATACTTCTAACCTTACTGGACAAACGCTACATTACTAGCATGGTTTTGTCAGTCATCCTACAGCTATTTCACAGAGTGATTCACAAACTTAGAAAGCTAGAAATTACTGCCCACTGCATTGTTGGTACAATATCTGTTTTGATCCTAGTTTTCTAGTGGTATTTCTGTGCTCCAGGGCTTATAACGGTTGTTTTCTTTAGATTGGTATCTAGCCTCTGTCAGTGAATGAGCTCCTTTGGAATGCAGGGCATGTGTTCTGTCTGGCCAGTTAGTTTTTCAAACCACGGCAGATGACAGACCGACTCTCTGCTGCGACGTGGCATTTCTGCTAGTACAGCCGCATGCTCTACAGGTTGCTCTACTTATTAGTGCGTGAAGATAAAAGCAGACCCTTTCTGAACTTCTGACCAGTGTGGGCTGTCTGCTCGTCCAAAGTGTGTAATGGTACAACTGGGATTTGGTGGGGCCCATTTTGCGGGGGCTTGGTGTAACCACAATCAGTGTTTCCTTTGCATGCTTTGTCTTTGGGTGTCTGGGGTTTGAAATGCTTGACTCAATATCAAGGTGTTTATTTGGCAGTGCACCACACAGCCTTAGTGGTGCTGCTGACAAGTGATTTCAGGTTTTTCTGCACACTATTATAACCCTGTGGAGGGACACTGGTATAGGTGCTTGTGTCCCGTTGAGATCCTTAAGGAACGGGGCAGGGGAGGGGATGTGTCGTCACCCCCTTCGCTGTCAGCGACTGGCAGCTGCTGCCGCAGCCCACAGCTGGCTTTGGCTGTCGGCGTCTCACCAATCTGCCAAAGCTGGGAAGGGCCAAGATGTGCACGTGGTGGTGCGGAGTCAGCAGCACGGCTTTTAGCTGAGGAGCAGGAAATGCTCCTCCTTGGGCTCTCTCCCCATTTACAGCGCTGTGCTGGAGGCTGATCTGGGACTCCAGTATGAATTAAAGGCCTGTCTGCTGAGTTTGCTCGTCGACTCTATGAAAGGATGCCATCCTGCCTCTTTACTGATACCTGAACTATTACACATTTATTTACCCCCTAAAGAGCTGTATCGCTCACAGTAAGAGGGTGTCCAGGTTGAGTCCCCCATTCATTTTCTTACTTCTCACCCATTAAGTGCTTTCCAATGACTATAAATAAGCTATTGCCTGAACATTTAACTCTTTCTTTACATTGGTTGTGTAAAGGTAAATGTATGTGAAATTTTTCAAACATTGAAGTTGCTCTTTGCAAGGTCTTAAAATTACCAAGTTATGGAAACTGGGCTATTGAATGGCGATCTTTTCACATTAACTCTTTGATTCTAAGGGAAAAGTCTAGTGGAAACCTGCTTTTAATCTTTGACTCAGCTGTGCATTTTGATCTTCTGTAATTTTTCCTGGGTTGTTTTTTTTTCTTCATTTTTGTTTCCACTATATATTTATTTAGCAGGCTATTTGTGAATACACATTCATTTTCAATGGGTAAAAGGCAGGCCAGTAAACTAATTTCAGCAGGAAAATTATGTGGTTATGGTTTACAGCTGAAGTAGTTCCATTGATGACATGCCTCAGTCGTGCTACTAAGTCAGTGGTTCCCAAACTGGGGGGTGCAGTGGTATTGTGGAGGAGGGCACCAATGGGATTGTCTCAGGGGCACGTGCCACCCTAAAATAATCTCTTCATCGATTGCATGATTAAACAAATAAAGCAGCGCGACATTACAGTAACTAACAATAAATGAACTACTTACTTATGTTTACTATTAGAGCATTTATATAATTTATTTAAACTTTATTTTACCAGGTAAATTAACTGAAAACCAGTTCTCACTGCTTTACGTGATATTTGGGAGAAATAGCAGATAACGCATCGGAACTTCCTGGGATAAAAACGTCATAGAAATGTCACGTTCTTCAGCCAATAAGGGCAAAGTTGTGTCGTCACGGAGGCTGTTCTAGTTTGTGCAGCCGGCTGAGAGGTGCTGTGCGATCTGTCTTAAGTCGTCTTGCTCTTGTAAGGTTTTTGTACCATGTGGCATGGTGACGCGTGACGACGTTTTACAGTTATAATGTTCCTATCTAGAAAAGGGGGGCCCTGCAGAGTAAGATTGGGAACCACTGTACTAAGTCATCGTTTTGACGGAAGATGTCACTCAGACCCTTTCATATTTCTTTGAATTTATAGGTGCATTAGTGAGGAATGACGTAACATTTTGAACAGAGGCCAGTCGAGCTGTTAAAGAAGCAAGAATTATGTAACAAATTTATGGTGGCCAAGTGTCTGAGGTTCCTATGTTCTTAAAGCTTCTTATTTAATGTATGTACACCCTTTAAGTGTATGAATTTTGGTTCTCCATTCACTACCCATAATTACTGTTAAGACCATCTGTTAGTGTTGCTGTTAAAAGCATTGCAGAACGAAAGTACTCAGGTTTTTGCTTTCCTTGATTGGAGTGGCCAATACGGCCAAAATGTCTATATTTTTTATGAACACTTAACTATACATTTCTGAACTTTGTTTACAAAAAATACGAACAAATGTTAGATATATAGAATTGGTTTTGACACCTATTGCACAAGCTATATCTTTGCAAAGTTTTTGTGGAACCAATTCTTTCTCACGAGCTATTGCAGACACTGTTTGACAGTGTAGCCGACCCTTCCATAGACTGTGTGTTCTTTACCACACGATGAGTACAATATTTGTAGCAGTCCAATGGTATACAAAGATTTTTTTTTATAACAAATTAGCTGACTGATCAGAAAAGGTCAATAAAGTTTTTAGTTCAAGATCATTAAGGTCATTAAATCGAGATCTACTGGACAGATAATTGGTAAAGTGAGATATATTCAGATGGTGCTGAGATGCACAGACTGAAATTTTGTTTCACATTAGTCTTTTGTTGCAGTCTCTGAACGTGCTGGCATCTTATGATAGGCACTTGCTGCTTTGTTCTGTCTCTATAATAGTGTTAAGGACTGCCCTTGTAACTGGGTATTCATTGGAAACTCAGTCTAGCCACACTCATGCCTAGCTGACGCCTCGACAGCAAGTATGATTGTAATGTGCAATTTGTCTCACCTATACATCCCTTTAGACTAAAGTGTCTGCTAAATAAAATAAATTTGTTGCTGTATTGTGATTTTCATAATAACTCTAAAGCGCTTATTGTGGATACAGTTGCAACAGAACACAAAAAATTATGATATTGCCCACCATTATACTTTGGTATTCTTTTGTATGCCATTGTGTGATAGCTAATAATTTTTCTACACCTTGGCAGCTCAGTGGGCCAGGAAACAGGCAGAAACCCTTCTGGGTTTTATAATTCATTACCTGCTTTAAACTTTTTTTTCTCTCCCCCAGCAGGGCAGACAGAAGTTTGGTTTAGCAGTCCAGAGTGGCCCCCCACATAATGTACCAGTAGTGCTGGTAATGAAAAGTGAGACAGAGATTTTTAATGAAAAGCTTAGTCAAATGTCGTTCTGCCGGCAACTCTGTATATCTTTTGTTTTGGCTACATTTGCATACATCCTTTGGTATATATGTGTTTTTTTGCCTCCCTGTTACTGTAGTCTCTGTGTTTGGGATGTAAACTTGTACCATGGTGCTCTGCCAGTCCCAGGGCCCAACACATGCAAAAGAGCAATTGAATGGTCTTCTACAGGTGATGGTGTCATAGTGCCCAGAGGGCTTCCCGGTTACAGTTGCGTACTCATTGTTAAACTCTCAGTTGAAAAGTCAGTTTATATGGCACTTGGCAGTTTTCTGTAGAATGAAGTTCTGTAGAAGTTGATAGTTGCTTTTGTCTCTCTCTCTCTCAAGCAAAGAGCCTGAAGTTCATTGCTCTTCCCCCAAGGGAAATTGCTACTATAAACCAGAAACCAGGATAACGTTTATTGACGTGTGTGTGTGTGTGTGTGTGTGTGTGTGCGCGTGCGTGCAATATGAGGCTAACGGCAGAGTGTGGAGCTCCGTGCCAAACTGCAAACAGGTAATCTCTGACTGTGTGTGTGTGTATCAATAAATCAGAATGCAGTGACAGATACATTGGGCACACCGCAGTGGTAAAACTGGTCCCGTCTTCCATGAAGTGTCATATTGGAGAATAATATTTACTAATGATGTTGCAGAAAGTAATATACTTAATGGATTTGTACTTTTATGGTTACTGTAGATTAGCTGAAGATAGTGAATGGGCCAGGCGATTCGGCAGGTGGGGCTACCGTGAGGTTGAATAAGGAATGGTTCATTCACAGTACATAACCTGACCGATTTATTTAAAAGTCTATTTTTACCTTTGCAATGAAGATGGGATATGTGTTGTGTGGTGGAGTGCCCTACTTGACTGCACTGTTCTTTGTTTCCTAGTGACGGAATGGGGGGATGATGTGAGGCCCATCTCTGAGGAGGAAGCCATGGTCATTGTGAACCATCAGGCCACAGGTGACGTCTGCACTCTCATGATGTGCCTGCAGGACAAGGGCACGGTAAGGAGGAGTTAGGCCTGCAACCCTTTTGTGGGATGTGTAGTCTAGTACTTATCCAATTAATGATACATGTACCTTACTGTGTTTATGCAGTCTGATGTGGAGTTCTGAAACTTAACCAGCGCTCACCTAGCAAGGCCTTCCTGAAATGTTAGATGCAAGTTTAGAAGCTGTTTATGCTTCAGAAAACATAGCTGTTATATGCATCGGTCTTGATCTGTGCCGTAGCGATATCACAGCATCCCCGTGGTTCGTGGTTCTATTATCTTTGGCTGTATTTTGAAGAGCAATCAATAAATGCACTTAACACAATTATATCATGGCATGGAGCTCTAATTAAGGTATTACTTATCACTTATTAAATGATAAATACACCTTTGTGGGAAAAAGGATACCATATCTCATGAGTAACCAATCATCAGGACAATTAGCTTTTATTTCACTTTCTAATGGTGTCCTTTCAAGTTTATTCAACTGCTTATTTTTGGCCTTGTAATAGACATGTATTGTACATGTAAATTTGTTTATCCATTCATCCATTTACAAGAACTACTTTTCCAGTGTAGGTTTTCATGTGACAGGGTTCGTGTCTATTTTGTAGTCACACGCAGTGAGGGCAATACAAAGATACTGAGAGAGGTCATCACACAAAGTTGTGGCAGCCTAGACCTAAAGGCTGTTCTTAAAAGCTCTGTGAGAGCCTGCTGCTGCTGCTGCTGCTGCAGTAGTTGAGTAAGATGCTAAATCCTTATTGTATCAACCACAATGCTAGGCTTGTCGGGATACCATTGTAGGTCAACAAATCAGGTGGCTTCCAAGAAGCCAGATGTAACCGGAAGCTGTTTGTTGTGTGACATGATCTGCTCCAACAACTGGATCTTTAGCTTGCTATCTTAAAGGGTCACTGCACAAGATGGAGGTCAAATGGAACTTCTGAGCAGGTTTAGGATATTAGTGTGAATCTAGTCATATTTTGTGTGGTTATGTAATGTTAAATGTCTATACAAACCTTCTGCAAGCAGTTCTAGTGTGAAGGTATTGCGCCTTTATATTGTGGGTTCACATGATGAAAAGGCCTGATTATGTTCTGGTTTAGCCAGTTTTTTCTGGATCTTTAAGAGGTTTCAGAGCTACTTGGGTCCTGTACCTGGAAGCTGAAATGTCTCCTGATTATTAAATTTTTATTTATTTTATTTATTTATTTTTTTACAGGTGGTTCGAAAAATGATGTGGCTGATGGACCATGTATTCAAATACACAAACTTTGGGCTTGTGTCATTAATCCATGGGGATTTCTTTATTAGACAGGTAAGAACTGCATCTTGTGCTTGAGTTCTAACTTAGCGTCTCCTTTGTTTTTCCTCATAACCATACTAAATGGTGTGAATTTGCAGACTTGTATTCATATGCAGTGTCTGTTTGTGGCTGTGAGGGGCACAGGTGAGCATCCTCCAGTAAGTTTACGCCACAGAGTAGTGTAGTTTGCTCCAGGCTGAAATGTTGCCTGCTACCTCTAAGCCTTCCTAATGTGCCCTTGAACGCTCTGAGGTCTCTCTAGGCTTTTCTACAGCCTGTCCAGATCTGTCCTCCCGCACGGTCGCTGTTTGAGTCCTGCTGAACCCAGTGTCACCCATGCAGGGTAAAGCACATCGAGACAAGCAGCTCTTTTACCTGAAGGATCACTTGGACAAATTCTACTACAGCCGAGACAGGAAGTGGATTGTGCTTTTTCCAGAAGGCGGCTTTCTGCGCAAACGGCGGGAATCCAGCCAGTCCTTCGCAAAGAAGAACAACCTCCCTCACCTGACACACGTGACTTTGCCCCGCCTGGGGGCCACACAGGTCATCCTGAAGACCCTGAGCCCACAGCAAGAGAACGGAAGTGTCGGGGATGCTAGCCTGGCAGGTATATGCGTGCCTCCAAGGTGTGGATGTAATGATGCCTTTTTCCTTAATTAGCTCTGACATTTTATGCATCAAATATCTGTATTCAGCTCAGCGGTCAGACACAATACCCAGTGCTGTGGTTTTGACATTTACTTTTATTCAGTACCAAAAGCATGTCAGAATTGTCACAGTAAATGCCTTATAATCTTTAAATAAGAACATTTGGGTGCACCCCTCTGATAAAAATCAACGTGGCCAATAAGAGTGCTCTCAAAATTTGAGAACTTAATTACAGAGTAAATAGAAGTGATTGACAAATGCCTGTGATCATTTGTGATTTATTTACTCTTCTCTTTTTAATTGATGATTGCTAATTGTTTGTAGAGACCAATGCAGCTTAGTGTTTCGTAAGCCCAGCTCTATTGTGTTTTGCCCAGCAGAAACGTTCACAAGGGGAAAATGCCAACTAATGTTGGCATTGTCTTCACATGTCTCCATGCAAATTCCCATTTTAGTACTCTGTAACTACTGTCACTGCTACAATGAACTTTTAAAACTGTTTTGGAATAGCTTGAATTCCTTTTCTGGGATGTCTTATAACCATGGATAATCTGTCTGCTAATTCACAAGTATGGGCTGCATGTATTGTAAGTAGACTCCAGGCTCATTGCAACCTTAACATGGATAAGGGTTGATGGATAAGATAATTTAGATAAGTTAACATTTTCTACAGTTGAATCAGTTTCATTGTATGATTCCAGTTGTTTATATACATATTATATTCCGATAGAACATAGTGCCTATGTAGTTCCTAATTATGAACGTGTGTTAATTTAAGTCTTAAATCTGCCCTGATAATTATTTAATGAACAATAGTCAAACAGGAAATGGGAATGTGCCTCTAATTACTATTTAGGTTGATTATTTTTCAGACTTTTTATTCTGACAGCGTCAGGTTTAGATACTGATCTTCATCAGTAAGTGCTGTCAAGTCATTGTTGATTGAAGATTCCCATATGGGCAGCATTTCTCCTGAAGGTCGTCTCCTCTCCCAGACTTCAGGCTTTCCAATGGCATGTTCATTTTAGTGTTAATTGAGACCATCTTGTAATCCTGTTAGTTTATCTTCAATTTTTCAAAGCAGAATGCACTGGTCTTCTGGCGTGCACTGGATCTTTTAATAATTTGCCCAAAATATGTCTGGTCATTTATGCCTTGATTTGAACAAAAATTCACCAGTTTGTTTCCTTTGTGGTCCATGTTCATCTTAAGTCTTTGTCAGCACCAAAATTCAAAGGCATGAATATTCTTCCTGTCAGGCTTCTTCATTGTCCAACCTTCACATCCATAAGGAGCCATAGAACATGCTGTATTCTATACAAATGCGGTTTCTCTCTTGGTGCTTAGAGTTATGATTTTTGTATCCCTCAGGTTCTTCGTTGTAATGCCAGTCTGCAGCTTATTATTGGACTGTTGGATCTTTTGTTCATTGTAGTTCCAAGGACTTTGCCATTTTCAGCTTTGTGCTTCAATCACCTTATCAGAGGTTGTTAATGTTTCTTCTACTATTCTCAAGTGCACAGTTGTCTTGCTCTTACCCAGTTTTACTCGTTTGTTCTGCATATAGGTTGAATCCGTATGATGATAGTACTCCCCTATCCAGGGTTCCCAACTGTGACGATTCATTCGCATCTTGCGACCATTTTTGGATACGGTGCAACTAAGTAATTTAACTAGGTGCAACATGCCATTTTATTTATTTATTTGTTTGTTTATTTTAAGCTGTCATTGTATATAATGTGAAACACCTGGAGGGAGCGAGGTTTGATGTTCAGAGGTGTAATGATATCATTTGCCCATGGCTTGGTATTTATCGCGGTTATATTATCCCGTTGTTTGGTATGCTGCTGTTGTATGATGACATTTAAATCGTTGCCCTTGAAAATATGACCCCAGGTTTTTAAACAATTTTTTTAGGAAGAACACTGTCTTATATTCACGCCAGTACATATAAGAAGATGACATGCATATCATAATACTGCAGTATCGTACCGACCAGTGTGATAAAATACCGGGTACCGTGGCGCCCCCAACTGGGTAAGTAAACGTGTTGATGCCAAGCTACAGATATGGTTGTTTTGAAAAAGGAGGACTCCATTGTTTAATTAAAGGGTGATGTTTTTCACCTTAGATACAGAGACCTTACCGTTACCATGGCTCCAAAACCGCAAGACATACTGAATGGCATTGTTACAACTCTAGTGTGTAGGGTTGGGTTTTGAGAACAGGTTCCAAATTAGATATGGTTCTAAGTTAAGAACGAGAAATTCGATAGGATATTTGAATTATGGTTCCACTCATCGATTCCCACACACACAATTTTAATTAACTATGTGTGGGTTAATGCACATGAACTCTGCTTGCATGTTTGAGCTAGAAATGTTCATGTTTATGAGCTGAAAACGCATTTACTAGTAGAACTATTGTTTAGGCTTGGGTGGTATAATGGCACCACAGCATATTGTAGTATTTAGTTTCACCAAAAGTATCTTGGGAAATTTCAACATACCAGAATAGAATTGCTTTTTAAAATGCAGTTGAAATACCGTGTACCTGCACTCACACATGCACACCTATGGGCAATTTAACTAGAATTAATTATAAACTAGAGTGCCCAGAGGAAACCCCACGACAACACACATGTATCCCAGTCAGAGACTTGATCCCGGGTCCCAGAGGTGTGAAGCAATAGTGCCAACCACTGCACCACCATGTCACCCCTGGGTATGTATAATATATTACATTATACTATGTGTATATATCCTGGTTTTGACAGTTCAATGTCAATTCACAAAATCCCAATTTCTGCCTTTTCCCTGTGATTGAAAACCATTTTTCCTGAATTTTACTTGCATTGTACTCTTTTCATATAGGTGGAGCTACTTTCTCTCTCACACCTATTTACCTAATTTTGGAATGCGCAAGTAAATGTCTTTTCTGAACTCCTTTATTTTTGTGTACTTCCATTTTGCTCCACAATCTACTCGTGTCATTGTCTGAGGATATCTTCTTGCGAGCAGTCTGTGTAGAAACAGCCAACAATCTCAAGTGCAAACTTTAGTCATGACACGGATTATGTGCCGTTTACGAAGTATGCATGCTAATCAAAATATAAACTGACAATTAACATTACACTTCAAAATCAACAACAGGTTTATTTGAGCAGGTGTGTTAGCACATGCAGGGAATACGTCTCTAGCTGCCATTGGTTCTCGTACATACGGCAGATACATACGCAGGTTGGACAAGACCAGACAGGTCAATACTGTCCGACTGCTATTTACAGTGTGGGTGTGTTGATGGTAAATGTAGAATAAGTGCAGGTGTGCATATCAGCACAAGGATTCTGTATAAATACCGTATGTATGGAATAATGTGTGCAAAACGATACAGTAAGTACAAGGAGTTATTTACAGTAAGGATGTATTGTTTGTTTGTTAATCTCTGTGCTTACTGTCATGAGCATGATAACTTCACTTTAGATATCATCACATAAGCCATGACATAACAAATCCCACAGAAAATAACTGGCACTATTAAAATATGCTACCAAACAATCTAACGAATGGTACCATATTAACATTACAATACAGTAGCTTCCTTTCAGCTAGCTGTCAAAGTTAAGGGACCTTAAGGTTTCTGATGTCAGACGTTTGGATGTGTACAGTACTTACGGTGACGCAAAATAACCTTATGTAAAAGCACAATTAATAAAATGAAATAAAAGCAAATGATGTAAGGAGACACCACTCCGCCCTTGTTTAGTTACAAGAATGTTTTTAATTATGTTTTTTTTTCTTTCTCTTTCAAATGTCATCTTTCAAACATAACACCGAAACTAATGAAAGTGACTAAAAGTATGCTGGTATAATTTATTTCTGCCTGGGTACAAGAACTGCAGAGGGGAAAGTGTCAATGAAATATTTTGGTTTATTCACAGCTAAGTTCAAGATGCATCTCATGCTTATTACATATTAGTTTTCGTTATCTCGTTTTTTTCGTATGATGCTAACTCGTTAATATTGCAAAGCAATGTAATTGCTGAAGGGCTGTGCCTATTGTTTTTTAAAACCAATGTGTTTTGCACATTTGTGAATGTGTCTTAAACGTAAATCGAATAGTCAAAATGGAATCCAACTGGGCATTTGTGAATCGGAATCGAATTGAATTCTGAGCCCTAAACGATATTCGTATGTTCTACAAATAACGATTGTTTATGTTTTTGCAACTTACATGCCATGTTTCAGGTGGAATTTATTTGAATTGCCCATTTTTATTTTCAGTCAAGTTCTTTTGAAAGAGACAAGTTGGATTTGTTTTTAAGGAACTATGCCCATGTGTTCCTCAGGTTAAAAGAAGAAAAAAAATCGGTATACAAGCATTTGGCATTTTAGTTCATCCATCCTTTTCGTGCCGCTTATGCTAACTCGTTAATATTGCAAAGCAATGTAATTCGCCTCCAGAATGGACATGCTCAACACACCTCCCCAGGGAGCCGTTCAGGAGGCATCTTACAAGGATGACTGATACTGAAACTGATTAAGTCGAATCGTTAACTTGTGAATCGGAATTGAATCGAATTGGGACATTTGTCTCAATAGCCAGCCCTATATATTATTATTGGAACTAGGAATCTTTAAGAACTGGATTCAATGTCAGTAAGCATTGAGCTTTGTTTTGAAGTTGCGGACGCACCCATTTCCTCACTAGAGCGGTCATGTGACAGAAATCACCCGTTTATTTGTATTTGCACTGATATGTATTAACTGCCAATAAGGCTGAGTAAGTTGCTCACAGCTTGACCCCTGAGCTTTGAACCTCTCTCCCAGGCTTAGTTGTGGGTCTGTCTTCCACCTTGTAATATGCTTTGTGCAGTTCTCTTGTTTCCACTGAGCTGCTGAGTGACTCTTGGTTTTATCCTTTGGTGATTTATGCGTTTACTGCAAGCTCTTCACAGCCTTGGCCTTTGCTTTTTAACTTCTTTCCCAGCCTCAATGTTGTTTAAGTTGGCAGGTGAACATCCAAGCATTTACAGTCATATTGCTCTTATATTTTGATGTTTTAGTAAACGGTCTTGACCTGTAACCAGAATGTTATCATTTTCTAAACTACTGCAGCAGTTTTAAGGGGCAAAAAAATGGAGTGGATAATTAATAAAATGCACATGGGAGAGGCAACCCATTATGTTAATGTATCTAATCTGAGCGTATAGGATGTAATAGAAAATTGATTTGCCTGCGCCACGCTGAACCGCATTGCTTTTGGGCTGATGTAAATCGCACTTCCATGCTGATATGATACGGACTACAGGGGCAGCAGTGGCTGTGATCGGCCAGCACAGACCAGTAAACCTGCTGTTTAATCTGTATTGGTACAACAGGTACGAAATGAGGTAACAGAAGGCAAGTGCATTAAACCTAGCAGTACAGAGTGTGGAACGGTCCCGCCAGATAGTCTCCATTGTTGCTTGAGCAGCACAGACCCACATACTGTGCTTTCAGATGTGTAGAGGGCTCTTGCGTCTCTCCTCTTGTTGTGTGACATGCGACGTGAAGCTGACCCGTTAAAATACACCAAACTGCGAAAAGGTGACACAAGGAGCTGGGTCTGTTTTGGTTTTGCTGCCAGTGGGGGCTGGTTTTAAGTTCCCCATTAATCTATGTCAAAATAACCTCAGTGTGCGGTCTAGAGAAATTGCACATCGTGACCTGTAACCTTTCTTCACCTGGCTGGAAATAAGAAAATCAGTGGGAAAATGACCTGTGGTGATTTTTAAGCTAAATCCATATCCTTCATCAAATAGCTCTTTCATATGCATTTAAAAGCTGCCACAGAGGCTCAGTCAGCAGTGCTTTTGCCCTGTGCGCTTTGCATGTGCTCTCCACAAAGTGCAGGTTTCCTCTGGCTACTCGGCGCAACAGCGTGTCTTTACTCTAACTGCTACCAGGCATCCACAACTATTTTTCCCCCAGGGCCAAATTCCATCAGTGACACAAAGCCAAGGTGCACTGTTTCTGAGGAATAGGCCTAATGAGGGGAGGTCCCCGGATGGAATGAGGTCCGGAGAGTTTTGTGGTGCTCATCTGTTCTGGGTTCAATAGTGTTTCGGTCCTGATGCAGAGAAGTGAGTGATCACTGCTGCAGTGTATAAGTAACTTTGTGTGTGTGTGTGTGTGTGTGTGTGTGT
>JABFEB020000039.1:16395301-16408090 GCA_019775895.2 Stomatorhinus ivindoensis
CCCCCCCCCCCCCCCCCACCCTAATCTGTAGGGTAGAAGTATCATGTAGGTTTTAAGCCAGGCAGGGTCCTATAGTTTGATCTGCTCCGTAAATGGTCCACAAAGCTTGTGAGGGTGAAAGATCCACCTCTTGCCCCCTGCTGAGGTGACCATCCATCTTGTGTTGGTTGCAGATGACGAGGATGGACTCTTCCCAGGAAAGAAAAAGGTCCACTTTGCTGGGGACAGCAAGGAGAACAGGAGGCCGTGGAAAAACGAAGGTCGAGAGTTGAAGCAGAGGTTGCAGACAGCTGGGTTGCGGGCACAGGTCCTGTGTGAGGTGGAGAGACAGTACCATCTGAAGAGCAAGCAGCTGCTGGGCATCCGATGACCACTGGGTGGCGGCATATCTCATTGTAACATATAAAATGTGTGTGTGTGTGTGGCCAAAATGCGCACAAACAATGCTTTCTGTGGACTGCTGGTCTTTGTCTGTCATGCAGTGTTGAGGAGTGTGTGTTTATTTTGCTGGCGTGTTGCAAAGGAGGGTGAATGTGACTGGTTGAGAAAACCGTATTTGACAGTAATATGGTCAATATACAGATTCCACTAAAATTTGATTAAAAAAAAAAAAAATCTTTCCAGAAATAATCCAGGCAACTTACATGATAATGATCCTAAACACAGACAACCAGGTCCTGTACACAGCATGTTTGAAATTATTTTTGAATCTGAAGTGGGAAGCGTCAAGGTGCCGTATTGCTGTTGCGGGTGGATCGTTACTGGCAGCTATGAAAACCCCTATATTTCATTCTGAATTGACACTGCATATGTAGATATTCACTATATTCATTAAATGTGTCGGTGTTTTTAATTTTATAAAATGGTCCTTTTATAGGCATTTTATATGTTTGTTACATTCTGTCATAGTTTCTTTTTTGTTTACTGATAACTATTAGAGCTGTACCAACAAATTGATTTATATGATTAAATGAAGCTTTGAGTTTTAGAATATCTGAAGTGGTGTCAAATTTATTGTCATTTACTAAGCATGTACATAATTGATAATTACAAAAAAAATCTTTCGGTATGTTAATTGGCTTTATGGTAATCTTAGTCACACACTAATGTTTTGAGATGTCTGTCTGTGTGCTTTTGGGGGGACAGGGGTATTGGAGGGCATGTGGTTACCCTGACAGAATCTGGGGGGGCAGCATTTGACCTCAAATACACAAAATTGGCCAGGAGGGCAAGGTGACTTTTTGCTGTAATTAGAACTTACCACTCGTTTAAAGATCAGATCAGGTGAATATATATGGTCGTGTTAACGAGAGAAACATATAAGCTTCAATCAGTGTTTGAACCACACCAGGGCTCCAGCTACGGCCCTGGAAAGCTGCGGTCCAGTAAGTTTTCTCTCCCACCTGGCTTCGGATGAGCCACACTGTTCTCAGGTAAATACAATGAACAATTGTGGGACGTCAGAAGCTAGTTGGAGACCCCTGAACTACACGATTGGCTTAGGGTGACACTAAAGTAATTTCTATTTATTTATGTATTGTTAAGACTTTGTAGCAACTTAATTACGAGTTCAAATGCATTCGACCAATCGATAATAATAATTGTTATAGCGAAAGTGGAGAATTTGTGGGTTTTTACAAAGTGATTTTTCCCGAAGCAGAAGCTGACAAAGACTTTCCACACTGTTCGGGGCCGAGTGAACAGCCTGCTGGGGCCCAGACTGTCTGCACACCGCGCCCCACATCCCGCTTAGGGGCCCCACATCCCGCTTAGGGACGTGCTCAGCTCTCAGATTTCAGCCGGGACACAGTGGAATTTTCCAAAATTCCGTCCCATATCAGCTCCAGACCACTCTTAAGCACTAACTTAAATGTAACGTTATATACCATACTATATAAACAAAAAGACTGCTTCTTACATTTGTATTAACTTCCAATAGCAAAAACCATATTTTGAAAAGTAACGGCGTAGCCTCCTTTTAAGTCGTCGGACATTATGAATGTCGCCTGCTACTGATACCTAATGTTGTGTTAAACACCAACACTTAAAATATAGTGTGTGTGTGTGTGTGTGTGTTTTGTTCTTTCTTAATACCAGTCAACGGTTCACAGTCTATTACCTTTGTTCATCTTAACGCGGCATACAGTTTCTATGATTAACCCAACCTAATTCTGATTCATTAAGGTACGTATATCATAAACTTAACCTGCGTTTACAATTACTGTTATTTAATTTCCACTGATCTACACACGCAACCACCGCGTTACCTTGGCATTTTCCACCGAGAAACAGTGGGAGTAGGCGGGGTATTTGCTGTGATTGATGGTCCGATTTACCAATCCGATCCAGGGACGTGTAACGTTATGCGTCAGGAAAATCCAGAGCAGCGGGTATGGACCACTCGTGTATGGAACCAGCTCTCCTTGCTAACCACGCCGCTTATTGGAAACTGTACTCTCCCCCCTACAACCCAGCTAAATGGTGCAGGCCGCTAGCCGCCGGCCGCCAATCGTGGAGCGCCGGGGGCGTGGCCGTCACGAGTCCCCCTGTTCCGTGTGAAAACTTTGCCGGCGGTCCGGGTGCAAAGTTTGAACCCGTCTGCAAAGCAGCGAACAGCCGTAGCGTCTGGCCGTGCCCCCGCTTTTGCCTGGCGCCCCAGCTTCCGCACCACGACCCCGTGTTTTACTAGGGACGCACTGCCCATTTCAAAGAAGTGAAATGATGACAGTGTGTTAACAAAGGAAGCTTGAGTGCTGAGATCGAAGGATCGCGGAACCGGTGTTGGGGATCAAGCAGCGTGTATAGAGAGACGCAGGTCGAGGAGCGACGAACCGTCGACGCGAAGCTTGTGTAGCCGTAGCCCTACTGTACGAACCCACGTCTCGCGGCGTCTTTCGGCTCTATTCGGAGAACAGGCTGGTGAAGATGGACTGCGAGCCGAACCGCGTCCGACTGATGTGCATGCTGGGGCTGACCGCCGGCTTCTTCGTGGCCGAGGTGGTGGTAAGCCGGCTCACGTCGTCGCTGGCCATGCTTTCCGACTCCTTCCACATGCTGTCGGACGTGATCGCGCTGCTGGTGGCGCTGGTGGCCGTACGCTTCGCCAGCCGGACGCAGGCCACCAACAAGAACACGTTCGGCTGGATCCGCGCCGAGGTGATGGGCGCGCTGGTCAACGCCGTCTTCCTCACGGCGCTCTGCTTCACCATCATCCTGGAGGCCGTGGAACGCTTTACTGAGCCGCATGAGATCGAGTCCCCGCAGGTGGTCATCGGTGTGGGCGCCGCCGGCCTCCTGGTTAACTTGCTTGGGCTCTGTATGTTCCACGGCCACTCGGGGGGCGGCGGGCACGGCCACTCACACGGGGGGCACTCCCACGGCGGCAGGAAAGGCAAGAGGGCCAAAGGCTGCAAGGCGGACCGGCCCGGCGGGGCGTCGGGCGAGGAGACGAACCTCGTTGGGACCTGCGGCAGCCCGAACGGGGTCAACGCCGACAGAGCCGGTGAGTCTCGGTCCGGTTAGTTCTTCGCCCCCTTCCATCGTGTCAAGCCCCGGCTTGCTGAATTAGCGGGCCACTAGTGGTCCGGTTCGGTCCACCGCGGTTATTCATCACCATCTCCCACCACGGGAGGTCCGGCAGTCAACTGGGGAGTCGAATGAGTCCGGGTCTCCTGTACGCGGCCCCATCCCGCCTGCCGTACCGGTCTCTCCTATTGGTGATGCCATTTTATTATAATGAGATTTTTTTTTTCGCGGTTAGTCACCGTGTGAAATATGTAGGTCTGAGAGTTTCCTGGTCTGATCCATGCAGTGCCCGTTATATACGGGTGGAGGTGGCTGTAGTTGAGATTCCTGTTCAGACTTGTGCGATTTTGGAGGAAGTTGCCCCTGCAGGGTGGGTGATGCAGCCGGCATCAGAGGCCGCCCCCTGGCTCTGAGTCCGGGGAGCTGGGCTTAGGGTCTCAGGGAGTCTTAATGGAGGCGGGCTCTGGGTCTTTTGTGAGTCCTCTGATTAGAATGAATGCTCTAGATATTTTCTCCCGTTGATAAGCTGCTCTTATCTCTGCATAGTTGCTTCTAAGTAGGCCGTTTCCCCATGAAGCTGTTACCTGGTTTTTACACTAACTTTCAGTGACCATTACAATGGTCTTATCGGTATAGACTCCAATGTTGTTTGACTAGGTGTGTGACAGAGCTTCTTTACTGTCACTCAGGGTCCCCATGTGGCACCTGGGTACCTGGATGTCAAATGTGTTTGTGCTGTGCTGAGCATCACCTCTGTGTTGCTGTCTTTAGCATCCTAACACGTGTCTATGGCGTGATCAGCTTTTCTCACTAGCTCTTCGTTAAGCACTGATCCCTAGCACTGATCCCTCTGTATCCATGGTAACCCCTCTGTTATATGAGGTCTTGTGTGTTTCATATGCTGTGTGTTTCGGCCAGAACGTCAGCAAATGGGGTGTCAGGTTCCCCCAAGAAAGGGGATGGAAGAGGGCATGCATGAGTAAGCCGGTTTGGTCTGGATGGTCACTGCAAGCTCCCTCTGTCGTGGCTGCAGCCTTAAATTGGTCCCCAGTCTGCGACTGAGCTCTTCAGTGCTTCCTTCCATAGGCCAGAGACGGGCATTTTTCTTGCAGTCGAGCCGGTGTGTTTGTGAGGATCTGTCCCTGGTCTGCTTCTGATTTCCCCGTTCTTTCCCAGTCTGTCTTCCATTGGTCTTGTTTTCTTTTGAAGCAGATTCTTTTTAATCTTTCTTTTATTTTGTTTAATTCTAACCAAATAGAAAAATACTGTTTGCAGTATTGTGCCCTGCCTCCAGCCCCTAGACTGTCCTGTTCTGCATGTGAAGGTTTGATATTATGAATCATAGACAAATGTGATATATATCATCACAGGGTATTTTTGAATAAAGGCTGACATTTTATTTTCTCAATGTCTTTCGTACTGTAGTATGATGCTATACTATTCTGCAGAGACTCAACAAAACGCCACTGCTTGGGCTTGTATGTTAAGATTAAGATGGACTTTCTTAATCCCAGTGGGACATTCTGCATATTCACAGGGTCCCACAGTCATAACTGCAGAACTGTCTTGCCTTTAAACTCCAGACGTTTTATGAACTTTTCTTGTCTTGTCCCAGTGTAGCTTAACCCATCTTTATCCGCGTCACAGTCCTGATCAAGGCACTGACTCCCATCTCTGTCCTCCGCAGATGTGCACCGAGCAGATAGCCCAGACGTGCAGGTAAATGGCGGGACATCCTATGACGAGCTGGATCCAAGCCAAGACTCGGCATCACAGCTGAACATGCGCGGCGTCTTTCTGCATGTGTTGGGCGACGCGCTGGGCTCCGTCATCGTGGTGGTCAACGCACTCATCTTCACCTTCGTGTGGAAGCCCTGTCCCAAAGGGGAGCCGTGCATCAACCCCTGCACCAGCAGCCACTGCACCGACCATCAGCACATCAACCACACGCTGGTGGACCTGTCCGGCAACTCGACAGGCGGCGTGGCCTCGGCGGGGCCGTGTTGGGTTCTCTACCTGGACCCGACGCTCTGCATCATCATGGTGGGCATCCTGCTCTATACCACGTACCCACTGCTGAAGGAGTCGGCCCTCATCCTGCTGCAGACGGTGCCCAAGCAGATCGACATGCACCAGCTGAGCGAGCGGCTCCAGCAGCTGGATGGTGTGCTGGCCGTCCATGAGCTCCACATCTGGCAGCTGGCCGGCAGTCGCATCATCGCTACGGCGCACATAAAGTGTCACGATCCGGCCTCTTACATGGAGGTGGCCAAACGCCTGAAGGACTTTTTCCACAACGAGGGCATCCACGCCACAACCATACAGCCTGAGTTCGTCACCGTCAACTCGGAGTCCCGTACGTCCCTTTGCGAGCTCTCCTGCCTCACACAGTGTGCGCCCAAGCTGTGCTGCGGGGCGGCGGACAAGGTCGGCGTCGAGAAGAGACCTGAGAACAAGCCCCCGGCCCTGGAGGTCATCAGCGAGGCTCAGGAGAGCTCCAACAAGGACCAACCCCCCTCTATCTCCTCCATTCAGGTGGTGGCCAGGCAAGAGGCAGAGGCTGTCTTCTCCAGGGAGGTCGAGTCATCGCTGTGAGGAGGATGGTAAAGGTCTTGAGATCCACGTGAGGTCATCGCCTCCCTAGGTCTCAGACCCCCAGGCCCCTGATAGACAGACGACCTATGGGTGGAGCTCTCGTCCTCCCTCCCGGCAGGATGGAAATCCGCATTCGGTCAGGTTCCACCCAGCCGTGATGAGAGCCGGTCTCCGCGTTCCTTTCCACTGCCGTGGAATATTGCCGTATCTCTGCCAAAGCTTCTCAACACACCAACATTACACATCTTCTCCTTACCGCTGGAGGGGGACATACAAGTCAAAGCACATCTGCAGGTTTCAGCATAAAGTGGTTTTTGTTCTCAGACCTCCTTCAAGTCGTCGCCCCCCCCGATGGAAAATTTATTTTATGATGTGTAATTTATGTATTTAAGTTATTCTTTGTCTGTATACATAGACATTTTTAAAATCTAGCTCCGATATCACAGAGCCGGGCCGGCTGTCAGGATTGGACTTTAGAATGAAAGTCTCACCTGTGATGGTAAATATGAGAAATAATCCCCTAAGCACTGTGCTTATTCATCTTCATGCCTTGGAACCTGCTCACTATCCCTCAGTAGATCTCGTATCGTTCACCTTGCCTTTAACACAAGCTACTTCAGATAGCTGTGGATGGTCAGCTGTGTTTTTCACAAAGTAGCGAAGCGGCAAGTTCAATTAACCCTCATTTGAAGATGGGACACCTTGCGTATGATTTACGCACCACAAATAAAGTCCGTCACCGAGTGACGGCAAAGACGTGGATGGAAGAGAAGTCAGTCTTTCACCATTGCCGGCTGGAGAACAAATGTCACTTTTGGGTGAACAGTCCTGTAATTACCCTGAGAGGAACTGGATGCGAGTTCATGAAATCCCCAGTTAAGGGTCGTGTGTTTTATCACTATGTCGCACGAGCGAGCTGCAGTGTGTCATGTGAACGCAGCTCCTTCTGAGGTGCTATGGGGCGCAACCACTGAACGCCCCTCCAACATTTCCCGTCCAAGTAACTAACGGTCAGAAAAGCTCCCCTTTTGTGTCGTCGCCGGGGGTGTTTGTGTTTAGGTGTTTTAGTCCGCTTTACTGTTCCCGGGTGTTCGGCCATCTTCAGTGGCCGTCGCATAATTTCCCTGACATTCTCCCTCATTTATGAAAGGATGTTTTATTTTGAGAGTGATTCACGGATGCGTTTCAGATTTTCACACGAATCAGATGTATGCAGTGTAGGGGGGGCTGTTCCGGGTGTGTGTGCTGTAAGATATTCTCCCATAGAGATACGTAGTTTTATGCTTTGACTGTGACGCCCCGATAGCAGCTCTGTACTTGTAAAATTTAATTTGTGTCATTTTGAATTTTAAATGTACCTCACCGGCTGATCGTTTCTAGACGTTTGTGTTAAGCGGTCTTTGAGCATTAAACATGGCTGTTGATGTACTGTTGAAGTCTGTGTGGTGTAGGGATGGAAATTTCAAGCGGAAATACTAGGCAACTGTGTCTTATTCGAATAATATTCAGTTAACACTACCACACGCACGTGTATGAAGTATGGATCAAGATATTTTTTTTCCTTATAAAATGGTATTACATTTAGCATTAAAAAGTGCCATTGAAACTCAAATTAAACTGAAGAAATGACTCAAGTGTGGTAGCATACAATAGAGCATACAGTAGAATTCTGCACACAGTCTGTACTACTGCCAGTATTAACACTGAGGTGTCACTGAGTCTGTACTACTGACAGTATGAATACTAAGGTGTCATTGAATCTGTACTACTGACAGTATGAACACAGGTGTCACTGAGTCTGTACTACTGACAGTATGAACACTGAGGTGTAACTGTGTCTGTACTACTGACAGTATGAACACTGAGGTGTCACAGAGTCTGTACTACTGCCAGTATGAACACTGAGGTGTAACTGAGTCTGTACTACTGCCGGTATGAACACTGAGGTGTCACTGAGTCTGTACTACTGACAGTAGAATTCTTCTGCCTTGGACAGTTATACCAAATGCCTATTTCCTAATGATTCTTCTCTGGTTCAGGCTTTTTGGCTCATAGTTTCTTTACTTTATTTCCATTCAGATTGTGACATCACTCATTCTGAAAGGGTAACTTACAACATTAAATGTAGCCTTGAAACTAGGGCTGAACGATACTGGAAAAATTTAACACAGAAAATGGTTAGACGGATGGATTCCATGCCATTGAAATAAATATTGCAAAAGAGTTATTAACAAAACACTGGGACATCCAAGTCAGTAGTTCACATTCTGGTTTGTTTACGTCTCTACTAATACACTGATAATTTCCTCATATTTAAAATTGTACAGAGAACAAATTTCAAGAGCATTTAACAATGGCCATAACATCCTAAATGTATATGAAATTAACAGAAGCAGCGTAATCAAACTATGCAATAGGGACAAAGCAGTTCCGGTCCAGTGCTTTGCTTTTGGTCAATAATCCAAAACATTTCCATAAATGAAAGTTGAAAATCTTCTGCCGATCCGTCCTTGTGTGCCTCACTCATTTTTTGTGAAATTTCTCCCAAAATGTGCCACACTACGCGTGAGCAGGGATAAAAATGATGGTGATCAGCTCCAAAGATCCATGCAGAGCTCACAATGACAGCAGAGAAAAGCTTCAAAATGAATAAAATGCAGAATTATTAAAGAATGGATAAATCAGAACAGATTATATTGTGGTGAAGTAATATTGAAAATTTCTAGTTTTTTTAATTTTATAAATGTTTTTGAATATTCAACCATGCCAGCTCATTTCTAGTGTGGTGATAAACAGCCCCCCCCCCGTTGTTTCTGTCGTAATAGTCATCTGACTCATGTCATCACTGTTCGCATAACTGGTGCCGTTTGCACCCCGTGACATTCTGCGGCAGTCAGTCATTCCTTTCACTTTACGCAAACCAGTGTTGGCTGCTTTTTGCACACATCCTTTGCAGATGCTCCTGCCCCAGTCGCAGCGTTACTTGTGCTGTCATCACAGGCGCTTGCTGCAGAACCTCCCCGTCCTGTTTCATCACATCAGCTACAGCCATTGAATCATGAGTCTACATGAAAAACACGTATTGACGTAGAACCTCTCAAAGTCGCAAAACCCAAAAAGCCATTGGAAGGATGTGTGAAGCGTAAAAGTAACTTGATGTGACCATTTCAGGAGGTGCGTTTGGCTGCTAGTGGTGTGTCACTGTCACTGTGTCACGCTGAGCTGGGCCAAGAGTGACTGAGGGCTGTGGCTTTGACACCTAGCAGGAGGACTGAAGGACTGCTTCAGCGATGTGCTTCTGAGGACAGTGCACACAGCGCCTTTTTTATTTTTTAAAGTGATTTACTCTGAGATGACAAACACGGTGATCCCACCAGAGAAAGACTGGCCGAGCTGTCGATGTGACCTTTAAACACTTACCCGTAGCAGGGAAAATCTCCACGTGATAAATGTGAACAGTTTGGAAATGCGAAACGTTTGAACTACCTGCAAACAATGAGAGGTCCCAGCATCCTCTGAGATGACTTCTGCAGATAAGAGCGAAACCCAAACTGCAGAAGCTGGTTGTAAATTGACATAATTGACTGGATTCTGATCACATCTGGCTGAGACAGATTCCTTGCAGTGTTTATATACCAGGTGTAGCTGACTGAGACAAGCATTAAAAAGTTTTCTGCTCTTAGTTAAACTTCAAGTACCGTGACACTGTATGTAACTTTCTTTGTAACTTCAGTATCGCACATCCCATTGACCTTTGACCTATGTAGCCCACCCCCCAATTCTGTTTGGGTGCATGCATCGCCGTACGTCCTCCATGTCCCCCCCAGCAGAGCTGCACTCGCCTCTTTTATTCCGATGGATGCAGGTGTGTCGCAGACCATGCCAGCGCCATGAGATCCTGCCATTGTGTGCCGTCTGCAACACCCCGAGCTCCTTTGATCCCCGAGGTTTCCAGACTGGGCTGTGTTATCCTGTCATGTTCCAGTGCGCCCCCCCCCCCATCGGGAAAGACAATTCAATGTAAACAGGATGATTTTGCTGCTATTGTCAGCCAACAATGCAGATTCGTGAAGAAAGCCAAGCGGTCGTGCAATGCAAACGATGTTTGTTTGTGTTCACCGTACATGCTGTGCAGTCGCGCTTTCCATGTGAAACAGCATTGTTACGCTAGCGTTAACTTTACAACGTTAATTCTCTTAAAATCTGTTCGAGCTCTTTTCTGTGGGCTGTTGCTGAAATGGTGGAGATGTCCTTTCGTTAAGCGCCGTTTCGGCCGCACTGGCTCCGAGGCGAGCGATTCAGTGAGCCAGCTGTTGGACGCCCGCTTAGCACCTCAAACAGCCACTTACATCATACTCGACAGCCCTGGGCTAATGGTATTCCCACTGTGGTAGATGAGGTCAAAGATCATTTACTCCGATAGGGAAAATAAAGCCTTTCAAAGGTTTTTTTTTTAACCTTATGATTCATAAGACCTCAGAAAACATTATGCAGTAACGTTATTCACACCTTTTTTCAAGAGAGATCAATTTGGATTTATCGCGGTTACACCATCAACAAAGTGGGGTTGAAGGGCTTTGCATATGTACCAGTGGAAACCTTTTCTGATTTTCTGCCCTGAATCAGTTCTGCTGGACACTTCTGAATAGCTCTTCATAATCTGCCTCATGTCATACCCATTTTCAATAGTCTCTTTTATTTTTCATTAAGTTGGTGTGAACTGACTTCTTATTGCGCAAAAGGACCAGTATAACGGCATCTCAGTGCCTGAGCACAGTGGCTCTGTCTTGTGACTCCTGCATGAGCCTTTTTAGTTGGGATCAAAGCTGACCTGCCCCACTAAGGGAGATAGTTTCACACAACTTTGAAGCAAAAAAAGGGGAAATCCTAACTTTATAAAATCCCTGTAAAACTGTAATGACTTTAATGCCTTTTTCTAAAGCAAAATCACATGACAGTGTCACACCTGACTTGTCTAAAGAAGATTAGACATTTGGCATCTCAAACATACATTCTTGTGTGATACACTACTACTACACTTAAGGTAAAGAGCATGCACAGATACACCACAGAAACACTACACTTAAGAGACCTGAAAATGTACAGTACCTTAAAATAACAAAGCCAGAACTGTAGCTGATCTGTACTACTGACAGTATGGAGTCTGAGGTGTCACTGAATCTGTACTACTGACAGTATGGACAATGAGGTGTCACTGAGTCTGTATTACTGACAGTATGAACACTGAGGTGTCACTGAATCTGTACTACTGACAATATGAACACTGAGGTGTCACTGAGTCTGCACTACTGACAGTTTAAACACTGAGGTGTCACTGAGTCTGTACTACTGACAGTATGAACACTGAGGTGTCACAGTCTGTACTACTGACAGTATGAACACTGAGGTGTAACTGTGTCTGTACTACTGACAGTATGAACACTGAGGTGTAACTGAGTCTGTACTACTGACAGAATGAACACTGAGATGTCACAGAGTCTGTACTACTGACAGTATGAACACTGAGGTGTCACTGAGTCTGTACTACTGCCAGTATTAACACTGAGGTGTCACTGAGTCTGTACTACTGCTGGTATGGACATTGAGGTTTCACTGAGTCTGTCCTACTGACAGTTTGAACACTGCGGTGTTACTGAACCTGTAATACTGCTGGTATGGACATTGAGGTGTCACTGAGTCTGTACTACTGACAGTTTGAACACTGAAGTGTTACTGAACCTGTAACACTGCGGGCATGGACATTGAGGTTGGGCTCTTTAGTAGTACACTGTGTCCTAACCCACCTAGGCACATACAACTGCCAAAACGAGTAGACAAGCAGAAACTTGAATAATTACAGTTTCTTCTTCCTGTGTGACACAGCTCAGATGGGACAGACACCCCCAATTCTGATTCCTTATCAATTTGGACACTGGCTCTTATACCAGTGTGTGTCTTATCAGTAAGTAATTGTTTCACAGGCAGAGTGAACAGTGTGATTCGACCTCTTATGTCATGTACTTTGATCTCTGAGAACAAGCTGCACTCATTAAAGGCAAACAGATAATTATCTTGCGAAATAGGCTGCATGGATCACCTCAGTCACACTGGTTCCAGGATCCCCTGCTAATACCAGAATCCATGGATGCTTAAGTCTCTTATATAAAATGGTGCAATATTTGAATGCAACCTATGCAATCCTCCCGTATACTTAAATAATCTCTAGAATACTAGTGATATTTTAATGCAGTACAAAATACTATGCAAATCATTTTGGTAAAATATACAAAATTAAGAAAATTTAAATTCCATCTCGCCTCGAGACACGAAGCAAACAATGCTCAAAGAAGCAGTACGGGAGAGATGTGTGAAATATTTAAATGTACAGGAGAGATGTGTGAAATAGTGGGAGGCTGCAGGGTTTGCCTACACATCACTTCATGCTACTCCTGTTCATAATTAAAATCCCATAACCAGGTTCCTTTCTTGGTAACAGTCAGTGGGTCTAATGCATGAACAATTCCTGTCCTGGTTTCCCAGAGGGAGTTTCAGCCTGAAGACTCAGACCTGTGGCATCCTGAACACATTCCAACCCTCTGACCTCAGTAAACAGATATGCTTGATTGGGGCTTCTGGATGGATGGGGGGGGGGGGGGACAAAAGGCACTA
>JABFEB020000039.1:16422522-16439543 GCA_019775895.2 Stomatorhinus ivindoensis
ACCCTGGGAGAAATAAGATCCGGCTGTCTGAGTTTCATTTAGCAAGACCAGCATCCCTTACCTTGGATATTTGCACTGGACCAGAATCATCATCTTCACCTCTACTCTTCTTGTCCTTCTTCTTTCTGTGTTTTTTCTGTTTCTTTCCCTTCTGCGAGACACACACACACTCACACCTCTTGTTTATTCTAAATATTAAACATACTGTACCACAGCTTCAAGCTAATACACTTTGTAAGAGCTTCGAAATGACATGTTAAAGGTTCTTCATACACACTCACTGTATAAACAGATCTTGCTTATAGCTCAAAAATCACATCTACATTAATGAAGGACCAGAGCAGCCACTCAACCCCTCTGCTCATATGCCAATTTTCATAAACCCTCTCTGGCAGGATGGAGCTATGTTCCCCCTGGGGAGCAGGGGGTGTGAGGCAGGGTGACTGCTGGATGGAATGATGGCCCAACATAATTCTCTCACTCTGTGTGTGTGTGTGTTTGTGTGTGTGACACACACACACACACGTTGGTGTACCTATCAAAATGGGGACTTTTCATTCGATTCTATGGGAAAAACCCTAATCCCAATCTCCCAAAAACACCCCTAACCCCTACCCAGCCCTAACCATAACCATAAATAACTAGGGGTGTAACGATATACTCAGCCCACGAGGTGAGAGGAGACACGATATTGGGTTCATGAGAACAAGATGACATTTTAGCAATATTTTAAGAAAAACGTCAGAGGAAATATATTACTGGAAAGCAGCCTTTTATTTGATTAATTTGAAAGACAAAAAAATGCCAAATACTGCAGATATATGGTGAAATGTGTTAACCATCATCATATGCAGCAAAGAACAGAACAAATATCTAGCACCATAAAATATTTCATCACAAACTCAAATGACAGGCTTCATTCCTATTTAACTTCTCAATTGAACATAAAATATAAATAAACAATATAATTAACAAACATAAAACTGTTTTTAATGTTTTCTTCACCAGTGCAGTGGATTTAAGTAAAGAGCTATGATGCAAGGAAATGGCTTTGCATAGTAGTAGCAGCGTTAGCCACTACGTACGGCATTATTTTCCAGCAATGCTTACAGATGGTTTGTGTTTAGTCACCTTTTCACCATTTATATTTTCCGCCGGGTTCCCAAAATGCTGCCACACAAAAGTTTTAAAAGTGTCTGGGGCATCTACTATGGTAATTTTGTCAGACGCCGACATGCTTGCAGCAACTGACGTGCAGTGCCTTTGCGAGACCGCTTTTCACTCCGAAGAGAAATCTCGTCATGTTGCAATATAGCGAGATCTCATTACACCCATATAAATAACCAAAGTACAAGACTTCTGGCATTTTTACTTTTTCGATTGCATTCTCAGATTGTTATTAAATTGAATTTATCCAAATGGGCACCTGAAAAATGTCCCCAAAAGTAAGGGAAGTTTCAGGTTTTACCACACTTTGGGGACATTTTGGTTGCAAGACATGATCTATGAAACCCCCAACCCCCCCCGGGAATCAGTAGTGACCCATACACTGTAAGCCACAGCCTGGAAGAATCACACGTTTTTCCTGACACCTGGGGCAGAATCCCATCAACATGAGCAGATTTCACACACCCGCTCCCCAAAAAGACAAATGAGTACACCTACACATCACTTTGGTAAATCATCCATGGCATGGCACAAACCAGGGGCCCCTCCCCCCACATAGCTGCCAGCATGGGGTGTCACACATTACCTTTCTGTGACGCTTTTCCTTACTCCTCTTCTTGGACTTTGACTTGCTGTGGGAATCTATGGAAAAGAGAGACGATGACGGTCAGTTAGAAAAAGCTGGAGAGGATCCTGCACCCCTGCAAGGCTTTAAGCTGTCTGCACTTAGACTGTCAGCCCAACAGGGGGCAGCATCACAGTGAAGTTGGGCACCTGCTCAAGTCCACCTCAGTGTGGCCTTCGTCTCTCTCTGTGTGCAGATGTCCCTGTGGGACTGAATGTGGTGTGGCCCCATGACACAGACACCCCCACCCCACTTGTCCTCAAACTCACCCCCGCTGCTGCTGCTGCTGCTGCTGCTGCTGGAGCTGCTCCGACTGAGGGAGGAGCATGATGAGGAAGACGAGGATGATGATGAGGAAGATGAGCTAGACGAGGTGGAAGCTGATGAAGACGACCGGCTACGACTGCGCTTCCGCTTCCTCTTGTCCTTTTCTGTGTATGAAGGAAGAAACCCCCCATGACAGCCAGGGCCAGCAACAAGTGACAAGGAGTGGGCGGAACGGGAGAGGGATGCGGCAGGAGCAGGTCAGGAAGCTCACCTGTGCTCCGGGACCTTCGTTCATCTGACGCTGTGCTCGACTGGGCAGGACGTCTCTTTACTTTGGAGTCCCGCTCTGACTGGGAAACACAAGTGAACAGTCTTCACTCAGGATCTACCAACAGTATTATGGTCCTAATTTACATCCCATTTACATGTTCATACTTTCATACTGTATTTACTGACTCACCTCTCATAATATACACTGTATATTGTAATTCATACTGTATATTCATAGTATATATTTTAGTATGTACATATGGAATGCAGAGGCTTCTTTTTACCTTGCACGGTGAAACCATTTACATTTCTGGTAGATGCTAAAACTACATTTCGTTGCTCTTGTACGTATACCTGTGCAAAAGTTGCATCCGCCCATCTATCTACCCATTATCTGACTGAACAAACTCAAATTAATATAACACATTCAACTCCACCAAACTACTAATGCATAAGTAATCAAGTATCTACCCTCCTAACTAGTCAGCTAATCCCTGCAGCTCTGGTCCTCACCCGTCTGCCTCTGTTTAGCCATCTGTCGGTTAGCCTCACCATCTTACTTAACCCAAGCCACTTACCATTATGAAACCACAACACGAATGCGAATTTTGCGATGAATATCAGAAAACAGCAATCACTTAGGCATTGTATCCGGCAGGGTGTTAACCGACTCGCTATTGGGTGCCACGAATTATTATGAGGAAGCCGCACACCAGATATCACAAAAGGCAGCGACCATCTTGTATCCCACAACCCTCAGACCCGTTGCGTGTGACGTAGCACGTACGGCGGCACGCGGGCAGTCCTGTACGGCGCGAAATTAGGGCGGTGGGCGCGCCTTTGCTGGAAAAGCAGAATGGTGACTTAAAGGTTTGTTTCGCGTGTTCAGTGATCCTTTCAGATGGTACTTTAACTTAGGGTTAAGTCTGAGTTTTGCATGGAGTCATTAAGCCATTTACGAAATGCGTTTTTAAGACTCTTAAGTTCTTGAAAGTCTCGAACGAGTAAGAGAAATCACAATAATTAAGGAGGCAATGCACAATGGAAATTCAAATGAAACGCACCTAGACTGCCAGTATGACTGTCGTCGAAATCCTTCTTGGGTCAGCACATTTATTTGCACATACCTTTAATTGATCCTTATGTTTTACGCCGTTGTGGTCACTAACTATAGGCGTTAACAGTGCAGAGGTTTCAAGGTTTGCTACACATGGATGGCGGTGTCTAATAATTACAGCGATTATTTAAAAAAGCTTTTAGTGGAGTGTACTAGCTGTCCTATCCAGCTCAATATGACATCGAGTAGTAAATAACTAATACTGGATTAAGCTGGGACGGGTGTGTTGCAAGTTCATTGGGAGTTAACTTAAAAAGGGTGTGCAGCTATCCAGTTAAGATGAAAGAACATTAACATCCAGTTAAGATTTCCAGCTGGTGAAAACCACTTATACCGGGGCTTCAGCGCATCGGGCGTGACACTCACGCCTTCAGACCATCACCCGTACGCAGGAATTCTTAAGGTACATCTATATTCCATTATAAACTAAAATTAGTTTGCAAGCCCTACAGATTATTTACAAGGTAATTAAGCTGTTGCGTACATGTAAACATGTGTACAGACTCGTCTCGAATTGAAAATCTCACTCCAGCCAGCTGACCAAAGTTGGCAGTCCTGCTCATACACACTATGTCGGCTATTACGGCAGACCCACACATGTCTGTTTATTGAGCATTTCATTAAATAAAAACATTGTCTTATACACCTGGTAAAAATGAATGCAAATATGGCAAAAGTTAAGAAATTTTCCTTTTATATTCCTTAGTAAGGCTTGGATTTGTATAGTCATGTTTTATTTACAGTTATTAAACATGGAAACTGTTTAGTCGGCAATTAACAAAGCATACGTGCTAAGAATGGCACAGAGCTCTTTTCCCCCAGGTCCATTACACCATGTAGCACTGAGAAACAAAACAACAGGACCAGCTTTGGTCTTTTGTGGGGGTCAGACTGATCTTGGCCCCGATGCGGTTCATTATGGGTGATTACGGAGAAAAAACAATATTGAGATGTCAGAACCAGGTGAGGCCATTAGTTCAAGGCAGTATTGCAGAAGGGCAAAGATTACAGTAGTCTTTTGTTCTTGCATGAGAAGTAGGGGGAAAATCAAAGAAGTCAAAATAAGTGTAATGTCAGATGAGGTTTTCCAATTCCCAAATTCATTCCATAGATATCTTGATAAGCAAATTGTAGAAATCCCAAAAAAATGCTGTTCCCTGATGTCTGGCCAGTGAGATAACGGCACATGCAGGCCATTAAATTAGCTTTCAATTTACCGAGACCAACAGATGAAAGGTTTTCCACTTTTGAAGCACTTTTGTTTTTCTTGAAAAGCGAATCAGTTTTCTACATCATTAAATCCAGTGAGTTGAAAGAAAGATTAAGCTGGTCATGAAGTAGAGAGCAGCTGGCAGGAATATTTTATTTTACTGTTAATAGTGGTGGCACTGGGCTTCAGGCCAGGGTTGTGGGCTCAGTTTCTGCTCCTATATGTGAATGAAGCTTCTGGTGATGTTCTTGTGCTCCTGTAGGTGTTCTCCAGCAGTCTAGAAACACACCTGTGAGTTTACCTTAGGGCGTTGCCTTTTATGGCCTGAGAGTCAGGCACGTATTCAGATAGTAAAACTACAGAATTTATTTATTTGTTTAACTTTTTTATTCAGTTGTGTTATAATAAAACAATATTCAAACTGCTGTTTGTTTCCTCTGAGGGACACGGCACTGCAGTTGTGCAGGTGATGCGTATCAAAGTTTGGTCAGGAAGCTGCAGGTAAACATTTGACTCTGTGGCCATTTTGATCATGTCACCGTATGCCTGTTTCTGCCTGACTGCTGTTTGAAACCTCACCACACTTGACCTAATTAACACAAGTGAACAAGTGCTGCAGGTACCTGGTGTCTCAGTTTTTGAGGGATTGGAACAATGGCAAGACTCTGGTTTTCCAGATCAGGACCTCCCTTTAGCTAGACCCAGACCAGACTGAGCAAAGCTAATCTATGGCCAAGAGGTATTGGAAGGTACGACCTCTAAGTTCTGACCAGTAATGCCAGCGCTTTTCATCTTTTTATGTTAATTTGTGTTGTCTGAGTTTGGTGAAGGGCCCTTAGGCAAATAAATGGACTGGGAAATGAGTGGATTCAGGTTGAGGGCTTTACTCAAGGGCACAGCAGCAAAATGCATTCTGGAATGAACGCAGACCGCTGACTAGTGGTGAGGCACCTGCCATCCCGCTGTACCGAAAACGGCACCAATGCTTAGTTTCCATCAACATGGAACTGGTGTTGCTGCTGGGCTGGACCTTGCTTGATGCCTTTCGAGAACCTGCCCACGTTTCCACCAGTTTCAAAAACGAACAGAACAGAAATATTATGTATGTAGTCCGTGAAAGTAAAGTAAAGTAAAGGTTAATCTGTATTTAGTTTTTTTTAGATTTATTTTGCTGGACTAAAAAAAAAAACGTTTTGGGAGTATGACTCATTACGCCGTGTTCCTATTGCCCGTATCGACTTTTGTCTCAAAGGCTCCCACGTCTATGTGTGTAAATGAGTTTATTGTCACTTGTTGTTTTACCACTGTCCTTCTTAAGATTCCAGAGGCTGGTAAAAACCAAACTTTGCTGTCCGCAAACCGATCTTTTGTTTTTCACAGAGTAAAAAAACAATAACATTATTCCGCGAATAAGCTGGCGAGTTGTTTCACTGCTGGCACCGGTAATATCAGATAAAGCTATATCAGTTATGGATTGAATTTTCCAAATATGCAGAAGGTTTGGATTCAATAGCCCATCCCACTTTCGCTGACATTACGGTGCCACATTCTGAGCCCACCTTTCCTGTGATGTTGTGCTGGAGCTGTTTTTTTTTCCTGGCACAGGGCCATATTTTGTGGTGGAAACACATAGAACCAGTGCCCGATTGGGAAAGACTCTGGCACCGTGTTGGTGGAAACGAGACACAAGAGTGTCAGATGGATTTCATGATGTCCTCGCGCCAGACCTCCGCCTTGTTCTTGGAGTGGTCATGCGGCAGGCTGCCATGCGTTGCTAATCATAATGTGAACTTCATGGATGCTTTGAATCCTGCAGCAAATTCAGTGCCAGATGTTTGCAGCTGTCAACGGTGTGTTATTTATCTAGGTATACCTCTATAAGTTAGTCAGAAGTGTGATTTCTAGCTGCTTTCTAAACTGATTTTAATGCTTCTTACTGTGCTCCACATGTCAGGCAGTCCTGCTTGTTGTCTGCACACAGTGGATGTTCTGTATGTGAAGTGCCACAACTCAAATGTCATACTTTATAAACACACAAAGCCCCATGTTTGACACATTTACTAAAAATGTACTTGACCATTTTCATATGTATAATTTGTACAGCCTTTAAAAATAAGCAAGTACAGAAAATGGCACAATTTAATACAAAGTTGTATAATATTTATGACAGTATTTATACATTTTAAACTCACACAATTTTTCATTCATACATATATCATGTTGTGGATTTTGCTGCCTTTAGGAATACTGCAACTTTCACACAAGTGCTTAACTATTATCAGTCCAATTTCAAGTTATTTGCCCCACTTAATGAAGAGTTTGTCCTATTGAACTTTTTTGAAATCAGAAAAATCATTCAGTCCAGTGTGTGTGAAATGTCTAACGATAGAGTACTGAGTGTCCTCACACTGTCGCCAAGCCAAGATGTCTGTCATTTTAGTGGATGATAAGGCTAAACAGAAATGGACCACGTCCTGTCATATATACATTATGAGGTAAAGCTGGGTTTAACGCAATGGATATACGCCGTAGACCTGCCCGTCTGTCCCCGGGTATCAAATGCATCTCCATTCCTGGCTCCAGTTTTAGGTTCTTGTCTTGTTCAGTCCTCCGCAGACCTCCTGCAGACCTCCTGGGAGCTCATTTGGATATAAAGAACTGCGCTCTATCTGATCTAACCTCCATTTCTTGAGGTATAACCTACCATCATGGGGGTGATGGGAGCAGCTCAGCGGGTCAGGATACAGTGCCTGTGACAAGAAGGTCGCTGGTTTGGAGCCCAGCATCACCAAAATGACATCACCAAAATGACATCACCAAAATGACATCACCATTGGGCGTCTGAGCAAGGCCCTTAACCTCCGGTTGCTCCAAGGACTGTCTGATCCTGCTTTCTCAAGTATGTGCTTCGCTATGGGTAAAAGTGTCTGCTAACTAAATTAAATTTTACCTAAATAAATTGCAGTCTTGCTTCTGACAAGATAAGTGTCAGTCTAAATTATTTATAAAATGAATGTATACTAGAGCAAATGCAGGAAGCTTCTTTTCATATCAAATCAATTTAGCTCATTCATATTTACTCGTTTCACTGCCTGGAACTCCTGCTGTTTGCTGTACTGTTGTGCATTTCATAAATAAACATTGATTTGATTTGATCTGATATCATCATAGTGGTTAGTTGGCGGCCTACAGGGTAATTGTTCTTTGGTAGCCAATGATATTGGTGTGAAGAGCGTGTCTGATCACAGCCTCATGACTGAGTAGCAGTGGTTTCTATTCAACATCCCTGAATCCTACACATTTAAGCAGTTACTAAGAAACCATAAAGCAGTGAAGTAGCTGGAAGACTAAGGCGTTCACACGAGGAAGCATGAGGGCTGTTCTTGGGGGGGGTCTGCTGGATTTCGTGATGTCCTTGTGTCAGGCCTCCGCCTTATTCTTGGAGTGGTCATGCGCCAGGCACTCCTCATTCTCCTCCTCCTCTTCAGGTACCTGCAGGACACACGCAGTCACAGCGGAGCTTTGTAACACCAATATGTGGGCTGGCACAATGTAAAGTACGAGTAGGGAACATTCACCCACCTCCCAGTAAATGGCATCGTCAAAGCAGTTCTGGTCTGGTGGTTGTCCCCACAATGGAAGCCTCATAAGGAACCCTAATACAGTTAAAATAAAGTCATTGATTTCGCACCGGAGCCCAAGAATTCATGACTTTCTGAAGGGATTTCTCAGTGAAGTCTGGCCCACAGACCTGTGATGGTGCCCCCAACCAACGCAAAACCCAGAGAAGATCCTAGGGCAGCGAGCTGATAGCTGGCACTACCACTGGATGGAGAAAAAGGATGTGTTATTGACCTCTGAGGCCATGGTGAGGTGGATGCAGGTGTGACCCTGTGGGGTGGCGTACCCGCTTTGGAGTGAACACCTCACTGGTAACCAGTGTTTCTACTCACTGGTATCTGATTGCTTATTATATCTTTATATGCATAACAATAACTGATAAATTATACTGTATGGAAATATCACTAAGTAATGAATTAATCTCAGTAATTGATAAAAGGGCTTTTTTTTGTCTTACTTTGCTTTGCCCAGAACCACAGCCACTATCCCGGCCGCTCCTCCCAGAATCCCCGGCATGCCGTGCAGGTTGTGCACACCACACGTGTCCTGGATGCCCAGCTTCGATGCCAAGATTGGCTGGAAAGCAGAGACTCTTATAAATGATCTCCCTGTAACTAGAGCTAATGCATGGATAAAAATTAATATATCACTTATATATGGAGGGCTAGAACAAGTGGGTAGAGGTGTGGTAGATCTCCAGCCGCCTCCATGTTGGTGGGTGGTATTCCTCTTTGAAACTTACGGACAGGAACTTAAAGCCTAGGGTGGAGATTATCCCAGCCAAGGAGCCAATTATCATGGCACCGAATGGTTCGATGCCCATGTCTGCACAAGTTCCCACGGCGACGCCTCCGGCCAGCGTGGCATTCTGGATATGTACCTGGTCAAGGAACAGACGCAGCGGTGGCTAAGCTCTCCAGATCTCTGAACGCTCAGTGGAGTAGCTATGGATTTCTGTGATGTTCTCTTATGACTCACCATGTCCAGTTTTCCTCGGTGGTCCACGAGGCTGGAGATGGCATAGGCCGTGAGCACACAAGCAGCCAGGGAGAAGTAGGTGTTCGTGATGGCAGTGAGCTGTGCCTTGCCCGGATCTGCGATGGCAGAGTTGAAGCTGGGCCAGAACATCCACAGAAACACGGTGCCTGCAAAAGTGTTGAACAGGTTGAACATCAGAAATAATGTAATGGAAGCAATGCTCTATTTGTCCACCAGAGGGTGCAGGTCACACATTGTGAGTTGGGCAGGGATGGTTGCCATCTTGTGATGTCAGCTGGCCTATTGTGTTCGTTCTAATCCACCTGTTCCTTTTCTTGGTGGCATTTTGAACATTTGCTTCTTTTCCTTCCTAGTGAACCTCCTCCCAGACCCTGACGCCCGTCCTGTCTCCAAATGACATTTTCCATGTGTCACCCCTCTCACTGTACCTGACCCATGACGCGTGCTCCTGACCGCAGCAATCGTCTCAGGCGTTTTTCAGCGTCAGGAAGAGCCGACTTTTAAAAAGCAGCAGATGGCGACTCCCTTACCGATCATCGCGAAGACGTCCGAGTGGTAAACGGAGCCTTCTTTCTCGTGGCCGTTCCTAAGGCCGGGTCGGTACAGCATGCGAGCTGCAGCCAAGCCGAAGTACGCTCCAAATGCATGGATGGTCATGGAAGCGCCGACATCCCTGGCCTGTGAAGATGGAACACGCAGAACGTGCATTGGAGATCACACGTGGGATCACGTGTTCTGGGGCTCACGGGTAATCGGTGACATCGTTGGACCAACCTGGAATATATCCACGACGACGTACTCGTTGATGGCGAATGTGGTGATCTCCAGAATTGTCATGATCAGTAGCTGGACTGGGCTGGTTTTACCCAGAACGGCGCCGAAGGAGATGAGTACTGTTGCTGTGCTGAAGTCTGCATTTATCATCCTGTGGGTGCAGGAGGAGGTTGTTATGAAATAATGCTTTATTTGCCATTTGCAGGCAAACAGAGACATTGGATTGTGTCAGTCTTAGCCGCTCTATGGACTAACTGGCCCTGTTCTCTGAATTGTATGTGCCTTTGGATAAAAGTATCAGCAAAATTAATGAAATGTGGTATAACCGTTTTCACATTTCCCGTCTTTTTAAAGCATACGCATGTGTACAGTTGAGGAAAAAAAGTTTGCGATCTGAGAGCATGGTCAGCCATTCATACAGCACCCCTGGGGCATTTTTTGGCAGGTTAAGGACCTTGTGCAAGGCCCCACAGGTGTTGCTACTCTGGGATTTGAGCCAACTACCTCCTGATCACAGACATAGATACCAAACATTCTGAACCAAACCACATGATCACGCAGGTGCAGAGAAGCAAATGTGAAGAGTGGGGGTTGTGATGGCCAGCTGTGACCAGCGTCTGTTGGTGCCCTGGGTCCCTGTTTACCTGGAGATGTTCACCTTGATGGGAACACCGTGCCAGATGCCCTGCATGAGCAGACCCCACTGCAGCCCGAAGCCGGCCAGCAGGAGGTTGAAGCCCACGCTACTGAAGCTGTATCTCTTCAGGAAGGTCATGAGGAAGCCGAAACCGATGAAGATCATGACGTGCACGTCCTGGAACACTGTGGAGATGCACGGCGAGGTCAGTGATGCAGTGAGCAGCGGTCCAGAGCAGCGTACCAGAGAGACTGCTGGGAACTTGCTTGATCGGTAACACCCAAAGGCACTCTATCCGTCTGCTGCTCCACCGTGCTGCACCTACCGTGTCTGGATGAAGAGTATTTTGGTATGAGAGGTGCCGGTTCTCAGAGTCAAATGTCAATGGAATTTATCAAAGTTTACAATGTCAGACTCATCCTGTAGGGGGAGACATTGTGTGAGAGAGACCACATTACTGAGAAGTCCCTTTGTAAGCACTGTGGTGTCATCTGCACGTGCATAGTGGTAGCAAAGCCCACTTCGATGTTCCTCCTTGACTTCATCATGTCTCGGGTGTTCTGTGTATCGTAGGTTGATCTATTACGTAACATTTTCTTGATTGCTAAGTGGTTTATCACGTTTGGATTTGCATTCCTAGTCTGGTTAGACTCCAGCACTAGAACCAATCATCTTAAACAGAAGTAAATTCACACGTCATCGTATGAAGGTGATCATTTTGATGAATGGAGATTAGCTGATTTGCTCTGAGAGTCATGTGGTGTTTTGAGGGGCTATAGAATAGCTTCAGAGTGTAGGGCAGTCATGTGGTGTTTTGAGGGGCTATAGAATAGCTTCAGAGTGTAGGGCAGTCATGTGGTGATGCCCAGAGTGTCCCCTGTCTTTTGACCTGTGCGCTTTGGTGCTACTGGAAAAGTGGCTATGGAGAGTGAGTAGATGGATGGATGCCGTGAAACAAGTGGGAAGTAATTGAATGCATTTTCAGCCGCGTGCTGCTCTAGTAAATATGGATATATCAAGTCAGGATTTCATTCTAACTGAAGTGACAGTGGCATTACCAATGATTTAGAAGGACTCCTGGTTTATAGGGATCTGTAGCTGAGCAGGTGATCTCCAAATCTTGTCGAGAACCTGCAGGCCTCAGCCTTTAAGGTTTGTGAGATCTCACTGCTTCTTGAGATGTGGGGTTAGTTGTTGACTGTTATTATGCTCAGCTGGAGCCCGCTCCATGAAAGAGGTTATAATTCCTATCAGATCTCCCTCCCTATCATCTACGTCTCACTTTGAGTATCCAGAGCGTATCCAGGTGTCGTGAGCTCCAGCTAAGGGCCGTCTGGGGGTCCCACAGGGACGAGCACAGTTGGCTGCCCCCCCATTAAGGAAGCGAATGCCAATGGTAGGGTGTTTGCAAGCGAGGCCTTTGTGTCTAACCGACATCTGGAGAAAAGCTCAGGTAGGGGGGTGTGTTAGGGGCCCCCAGCGCTTCCTGTCTGAGAGCGTGCAGGCGGCTCATACTCTGACGCCGAAGGGGGTTGTTTTTGAGGTCACGCCGATGCCACTGTAGCTCTTGATCTGTTTGGCTACTTTTAAGGGGTGTGTCCTTCAGCGGGTAGCTAGCAGGTGGCTTTGTGGTAAAGAAAATCCCCAGAGGAACCTGTGATCCCACCCTAAGGCAAACTATGGTACTTTTTTTTAGTAAGTACCATGTGAATAAAATGTAGTAAATGTACTAGAGCAGTGGTCACTGTTAACAAAGCAGTGAGACCCTAACTACTCTTCTGTGTAGCTCTTCTGTGTATCTGTTTAAAAACAAGCTGCGCTAATCTGTGCTGGCTGCTGACACCTACAGCTCATCAGTACTGATATAAGTTTAGTAGTTTTTCTCCAGCCTTCATCAGCATGGATGTTGACAGTGATATATTTAAACACTGTATCTAGGAACATCTGACCAATCCCAAAATTCAAAGGTCCACATATTACTTCAATCCATGTCCTGGATAGCATGTCCGTCACATTTCACAAGCGTGTCTCGCTTTTCATTCAACATGTAGTTTGAGATTTAAGCAGGTTTCCATTCACATGCACCACATTTTTACAGTCCCTCAATCTTTCACACCTTGTAATTTCATTTTCAAATAATTTATTATGCAAAAACAAACCACAGATGCATTTTAATGCAAATTACCAACAGCAGTACGTGCATCAGTTAAAACCCATTTTATGATCTGATGTTTACATTTAACATTGACCTGAAATGTGCAGGTAAGATTGTTTCATTAGTTATATCGGAAAGTTGGTATAGCGTTTAATACTGACTTGGAAAAAGAAACGGAGCTGATTAAGGTGGTAGTGAATTCTCAGTGTTTTGTTTATAAATATAACACATTTTGAGACATGTTGAACATTCTGACGCATGTAAAAGTCGTAAAAATACCATGTTTGTCCACCTGCCCTTTTTAAGAAGCGTGTGTAAAAAGCGTAGCCCGCTCCTGTATGTGCTGAAAGCAGACGCAAGGTTTGTGTGAAGCTCTTGTGTTATCACTCCTGTCTGCGGCTTTTCTGCCACATGAGGTACAGTCAGGAGGGGACATTTCTGGTTTTTGCCCTTCAAAGTCACAGAATTTGACTGCCTTCACTTGCGCCTCACCAGCCCTGCTCCCAAGAGAATTAATGAGGTAACTCAAGTAGTTTGCTGCGCAGCAAGTTCCCGGAGATGAGCTCTGATAACTAACTGTGTCCCTGCTTGATAGGTCCTGACTCCACCCAGCTGCGCCAGCTTGTGTTGTAAACACGGAGCCCCCGTCAAACCGCTATTTGGCACTCATGCAAAGTCTTGGGATACTTGCTTAATTCAGTAAAAATATAGCAAATTTATTGATTTAATAACAAATATCATTACTTTATTCACCTGTATGCAAAAAATATTTATAAAATTAGAAGCAACAAATAGTTTTAAGTTAAACATTAATTTCAAGTAGAAATTTTTGGATTAAAAAGTTCATTGAGAAGCAGTCCCATTGGGTGCTTTTTAATTAGTAACAGCTTTGCGGCATAAAATGACAAACATTTGTGCTTAGCATCCAATGGGAGCCAATGATTACAATTGCAATAAATAGCAACATGGCAAGAACAGAACTGAGTCAATCAAAATTAAAAGAATATGTGTGGAAAGTATGTGCAGATATGTTAATCGTTGCCTCAATGAACTTTTGTTGTGTAAAATAAATTTGCAGCATTTTTACAGAATTAAGCAAACGTCTCAGGACTTTCTGTGAGCACTGTGGCTGGTTTGATACTTTTAAACTTCTGATCTCATGACTGAAGACGGAAAGGCAACCCCCCCATTCTCCATTCCCCACCTCCCCGACACCCTGGGAAACTCACTCGGGTAAAGGCTGACATTGTTCTGCTCCGTGTGGTTACTGGACGAGCTGTGACCATGGTCCGAGCCGCCGTCGTCGTAGACCACAAACAGGGCGTACAGGATGATGATGAGCGTCTCCAAGGCGATGGCCAGGATGGGGAACTTCAGCCTCATGTTGGTGTCGTGCGCTGCCATGGCTGCTGCTGCACCCCTCTGATATGACGGGCCGCCTCCCGCCTGCTCTTAAGTCGGCGCCCCCTTCGGTGGGGGCCTGGGGCAGGGCGGGACACTCTGAACTCAAGGATCCCCCCCCCCTGTCAGGGGCAGGGATGGATTCAGGCTGTGAGCATCTGGGTGCACAGACAGAGAGCCGGTACAGAACCCCACAGAGTTAATTGTTACAGCATTATTTTTATTAGATAGCAGTTATCCTGCTGGATGGGATGTGAATAAATGCAGTGTGACTGTGCTAAAGCTGCAATGTTTTCATTTACCTTAATCGTTTCAGTTTAATTGTTCAAATAATTTTTCAGAGCTTGTCTACTGGTGTGAGATGGACGACACAGCAGATGTTTCTCACACCAGACAGCACTCAAGCCACTGCAAATGTGCTAGAATAATCTTGTCTTTTGCTGATTGTGGATTGTTTTTGTGTACCGATTTTGCTCTGATTCTGTTTGAAATGTAACATGTTGTTCATTTGCTGAACAGGTGCAAGAAGCTTTAATGTAGATTAGTTATGAGCATTATCAGGAAGTGAAAACCCTGTAGTGGGAGTGTTTCACACCGTAGCAGCTTTACTTAATCTGCCTGGCTTCAGGTCTCCTCTTAGGACCATCCTCTTCAGCTTGTGATCCTGCAGGATGGAAGGCGGAACCCCAGGGGGGGGGAGGTCAGTCTCCGAAAACCCTCATGTGAGCTTGCTGTGGCCAGTGACACCATCACTGATCCATCACCAGCACATTTATGTACTGCCGTGAATGAGCAACACTTCCTGCAGGAATTTCAGCTCTAGATAGGGCGCCCCCTGCAGGAACATTAGCTTCAGTACGTTACCCCCCTACAGGAATGTCATCTTGGGTAGGGTGTCCCCAGGAGGAAAGCCAGCCATAGGTAGGGGCCCCCCTGCAGGAATGCCATGTTGGGTATGGTGTCCCCTGCAGGAATGCCATGTTGGGTATGGTGTCCCCTGCAGGAATGCAATGTTGGGTATGGTGTCCCCTGCAGGAATGCAATGTTGGGTAAGGTGTCCACTGTAGGAATGCCATGTTGGGTAAGGTGTCCACTGTAGGAATGCCATGTTGGGTAAGGTGTCCCCTGCAGGAATGCCATGTTGGGTAAGGTGTCCCCTGCAGGAATGCCATGTTGGGTAAGGTGTCCCCTGCCGGAAAGGCAGCTCTTGGTTGGGCGCCCCCTGCAGGAACGCCAACTTGGTCAGTTGTCAGATGATTCTTGTTATCTATTCCATAGGTCAGTGTCTGATATTATACTTTGTGCACTACAAACTGATACCGAAGGATGATATGGTGTCCTGTCAATGTCACAGCGTCCTCTGGGGGATGAGTAGTGTGTCAGCAGCATATCAGTTGTGTTTATTAAATTTAATTTAAGAACTTGACCTCATCAATGCTGTCTACTTTGCAATACATGATTGACCAGTTGACATTGGCTTTGATTTTGGTTTGTTTTTTCATGCTTGAAAGGCAACACAGAATAACTGTTTTTCTGTTTCTTCATATTCTGAGACAAAAAGTTATTTGCTGATTTATCTGAAACATCAGGAATCTATTTGTGTGCATAAACCTTTCAAACTTCAGTCTGACAGATACAAGATAAATTACGGTGATGATTAAAGGGTAATGATTCTTTTTTTGAATCCACTCTTAATGAAGTTTTCCGGCTTCTATAGACAGAGCGATTTTTAATCTTTAGCAAAAATCTGACCGCTCTGTGAACTCTGTGGTCCAGGAAAGTCATTAAGCATGTTATCGCTACGTTATCAGTTTTCACTTATAGCCTGCCGTAGCCATACATCTAAAGATAATAAGCACAGCCAATCAGAGCAAATTCCTGTACTCATCACGGATGTTTGATTACGGCACTCATTGTATAGTACATCATCACAGGAGTTTTTATTCTGTCTCAACTGAGCAAAACATTCATGGTTTAATGCAGAATTTCTTAACAAAACTCTTAGAATTTGGTCTTGATGTTTTAGAGAAAATAATTTTACGTGGAGAACACTATCATATTCTGTAATTATGGGGTAAATTTATACATATCGGTTTACAGAACCTATGTACTTGCAAAAGCCAATCGGAAAAATATCTGATTGAATGAAACATGTTAAAAGTGCAGAGTGCGCGACGCCTCAGGATGTCCATCACTCCACCATGGGGCATTTAGAATTGGCTCCTTCTCAGATCTGATGGCGGAGCCTTCAAAGTTGCCAGATGGCTGTCGTTCCCACGCTTGCTTGTGAGCGAACCCTCTTCACCCCTTCTGTGCTCGGTTCCACCCGTCTGTCACGCTGATCGCTCCCATATGGATTTTCCCAGGGCACTTAGACCTGTGTCGAACGCAGGCGTATTTCAACATCTAACATGCTGGCTCGTCAAGGCCCTCTGGTCTGGCATGGTGGTGACCACTCGCGTTCGATGACAGGCCCTGTTCTACATCTGGATGAGCTCCTCTGAACCTCCTCACCACCCTTACCCTCACCTTCTCCGTGAACAGAGCCGAACTGTCCACAGTGATTTATGGAGTTTGTAGTAAAGTGATGGTATTGCAAGGTTTTCAATTCCAACCAAGAACTGTGCATCTGACTATGGGTGACCAAAGGAGTGAACTTCAGGGCTAGCTCGGTTCCTTGTATTAAAGAGAAGAACCTCGAGTGTAAGGTTATAGCCCGAGAAGAACCAGCCCTGTGTAAGGTTATAGCCCGAGAAGAACCAGCCCCGTGTAAGGTTA
>JABFEB020000039.1:16439643-16454755 GCA_019775895.2 Stomatorhinus ivindoensis
GGTTATAGCCCGAGAAGAACCAGCCCTGTGTAAGGTTATAGCCCGAGAAGAACCAGCCCCGTGTAAGGTTATAGCCCAGTGATCTGGAAGGGAGGAAGGGATAGTTCTATGCTCGGGGCTGATAGGAAAAGCATAATCCTGTATTATAGGGCTGGCAACAAGGCTCAGGTGAAGTGAATGAATGGGTTTGTCACTTGGCTTCAACCCACACCAGACCATCCAATCCTATCCTGTCTCACTATTTCTAACAACCAGACACTATCAGACTGACAAAAGTGACTGAAATGATTCTCAGGCAAGAACATGAAGTCATCAGGCATACGCTGGACATACCTGTATGTCACGTGTGTGTGTGTACCTCCCTGAAGGGTGTGGGAAGCTGCTGGAATGTCCCCTTACGGCTACGTCTCATGGACTCGTGTGTCATTGTGGGAGCGAACATAAGGAAGACTATATTCATAATTATATATATATATATATAGCCGGTGTGCCTGAGCCCCTTCACCTCTGATTGCATTTATTTACTTTTACCCAAAGCAACATACAATTGAGAATATAGGGTCACTCCCTTGCTTGGGGGCTCAACAGTGAAACTCTTCTTCCAGTCCTGGGATTTGAACCTTGACCTTTCACCCTCGTTCATGTCATCTTGCATTTACATGTATGGCATTTGGCCGACGCCCTTTGCCAGAGCGTCTTACGTAAGTGCTTATAAGTGCTTAGATGTCTCATCAGTGAATACATTCTGATACTGGTTCTGCTGGGCTACCAATATTGTCACTCAAAAAAAAGGTCTGGCAAGTAATACAATTTACTATTATTTTTAAAAATAAGAGTATAATCCTGGAGGTGTTAATCCAAGTGCTTCTGAAGTACTTCCTAACTTGCTGAGCTACACGTTGCCCACTTATTAGCTCAAAATAATTTTATGGAGACAGGATGATTAACACAAGATTGTATGGTGCCCGTCAAAAGTTTGGACACACAAAAAACCCATAAAATCTATTTTAAAAAAAATCACACATGGAATTATGCACTGACCAAAAAAGTATTTAAAAAGAGGTTGTTGGGGGGGATCTCACCATTGGGCCCTTGAGCAAGGCCCTTAACCCCAATTGGAAGCAGGAACTGGCTGACACTACTTTCTCCTCTATGCCAGTCTAATAACGTGGCCTCCTGGGATGAATTTCCAGCTGTCCTGAAGGAGGTCCCGCATATATGCTGAGCTCTGATTGGCCACTTTTGTTTCACTCTCTGGTCAATCTCCTCCAAAACCGTTTCTACTGTGTTTTGGTCAGGTGACCAGGATATGTGACGTATCACTCTCCTTTGAAGGTTGCCTTGGCGTGTCCAAACGTTTGCCTGGTATTGTACATGTATGAGATTATTGTGATACAAACTTTCAAGGTACGGTCCCGTTAATTTCCAAAGCATGCTTATGAACCTGATATTTGAAAGGGCAGGTGTGGAGAGGTTTGTTCTGAGAAGAAATGTATCCCACAGCACAGTTGCCATGGAGGGTAACGGATGAGACCTCAGTATCCGGCCATTCAGACATGGAACGCTCAACCGAGACCTTTATAGGGTGTGTCTCAATAGATGTATAATGAACGCAGCATATGTGAGATGTCTCCGTCTTTACAGGTCTCAGAGAAGCGAACAGGATGCTTCAGAATGTGGAGGTCTGAAGGGGAAGTCTGCTGATGTCATATACGTCCTGTCCATGCTAAAATAACCCTGTATACACCCCTATATTTCTGGGCTAGCTGGTTCAATCCATACAGGTCTCACTGGTGTATCTTCAGTCACTGTGCTTCAGCTTTCTCAGGCAATGAAATGTGATAAATTATCAACAAATGTAAGCTGCAGGCATGCGGGTGTGTCCTCAAAGGAGGCATGAGGGTCGTTTGTTATCAGGAGTTTAACTGAAAACGGGCAATTCATGCTGCTGATTTCATTTTTCTGTGGTTATGATTACTCTCTGGAGAAATAGCTCTTCATGTCCCACCTATAGTTATACATCAGATGATGCAGAACCCCCCCCCCAGTGGCTTAAGGACCCTTAGAACAAGGGATGTAGGTCCTGATTCACAACCAGGTTGGTGGACCTGTACTCTACTGTAGGTAAATAAGAAAGGGCAGGTTCATATGCCTGGTTAATGACCAGGACGTGCTTCCTATGAAGCTGCTGACTTCAGACATGCTTTAGTGATTCATCATAACTGTCAAAACAAGCTTCTCTGGGCAGATGTTATTTCAGTTTGTACTGGTGCATCCTGTCCTCCATCCATCCATCCATCCAACCAACCGCTTATCCCATTACCATGTCCCAAGAGGCTAAAGGGATGGTTTTCTTGCTGTTAATGAACCTTCATGAAACCTTCATAATAATCTTCAGGCTTTTCCCTGGAGACCCTCCCTCCTGCCCTGTCCCAGATATGCTCTCCCTCATGGTGTCTCCAGGGCTATTTGGTGCTATCAGTGGGGTGATCTGTAACTCTATGAATTAGAACTCTCTGCTAGGTTGCTGGTTCAAATCCCCAGATTGGCACTGTGGCTAGATGCTTGAGAAAGGCCCTTAGCCCCCAATTGCTCCAGGTATTATATGACTCTACTCTCTTAATTGTACTTTACTTTAGATATAAGACTTTGCTGAATACATAAATGTAAACTGGCATTTTGATTATCAGTCCTTGTTCTGTGTAGAAGGGCAGGCCGCTTACAGAGACAGTAAAGAAATGGTGCGTAATGTGGAAAACGTCAGGCATGGAGGACCTGTCAGCGGCCGACGAAGATGATGGAGCTCAGTGTTTAGGGCTTCCAGCGGTCCGTGTCGCAGACTTCTGCTAACCCCCGCGATGCTCCCTTGCTCTTCCTGCGGCGAGCACATCGGCAGAAATCAGCGCCTCTGATAAGCGTGCGCAGAGGAAGGTGGAGTCAGGAGGCCAAACGGGATGTTATATGTTACTAATCAAGAACAATCACGGGACGGCAGCCTGTTTGTTTTTACAGGCCTCTGCGGTCCGCCTGGGTTCAGTGCGGCCGCCTGCCGAGGTTCCCCATCCGCTGCTGCGTCTTGCGTCTCCTTTCTGGGGGTTGCCATGTGGCTCTGTGGGTTAAAGCGTGGTACCTGTAATCTAAATGGTTTCTGGTCCAAATCCCACAGCCGACAGTGTGCAATTCAACAGGCTCCACTGTTGGTCCCTGAAATATCAGCCCTAACCCCAATTGCTCCAACTAACTGAACCTGCTTTCTCAGAAATTTCTGTTGCTTTTGATTAAACTGTAATATCCATCTGTATTCAGCCCAGGAGGTGGCTATGGAATAATAAAACATCCTCTAATGTGACATCAGAAAATAACCTTTGACCTCTTTACAGTGCCAACCATAGGCTCTTAATTTGGTTCATTGTCTTAGGGTCGCACTTGAAATGTGTTGTTGGGTGACTTCATTAAAACTCTGAGTTATATGTGGTAACCTGAACACATAGTGTTAGTTCATAGGGTTACATTTACACTGAGAACATCTGGACTATTATGCAAAACTGCCTTTGAGAGTCTAACAAATGTAAGGTCCTGAATCGCACGCATGCATTTAACTGCACCACAGATGTTCATTACAGTCAAGAGTTCGTGTGACCATTGGGAATAGTTTCCTCTGTATTTCACATTAAGGCAATCTAATGAGTTTGAGTGTGATTTGTTGTTTTGATGATGATCTAAACGTCGTCACATTACAAGAATCTTAAATTCTGTACCTTTGGGATACTTTACCCTGTTACTTTTTTTATTTAGTAGATGTTTTTATTCAAAGCCATGTACACTTTTTTATGAGAAAGCAGGATCTGACAGTCCCTGCAGCGATTGGGAGTTAAGGGTCTTGCTCAGGGGCATAATGGTGAAATTTTTCTGCCAACAGTGGGATTTGAACTGGCCAGGGGCATGGGGACCAAATGGATGTACCCAGCCTATAAATAGACTCTATATCAAACTCCCTCCTCCACTAATGGAATTGGTTCCTTTCAGATCACAGCATCCTAACTCACTGAGTGTCAAAAGCCAACGGGCACGCTGGAGGACGCGGGCATCGATCCTTCTACCGCTCACATGCTAAGCGAGTGCTCTACCATTTCAGCTAATCCCCCTCGCTGTGAACTGACGGTGGTATATAAACCACAAAGCTATCCTCTCATACATACTCCCCTGCAGCCCTGGCGCTGAGGTGGAGAGGAGGGCGGAGCTGTGAACGGTTTCCTAATAGCTTAGGGTGTGGTGGGGGTGCCGCATTCCTCTGAGAGTGGGCATCTGTACAGGACCTGTCAGTCCCTATGCTGGACTGCGAAGCCAGAGAAACACTGTGCCCAGCTCCAGGCGGCACAGGGTCACCCGTGACCCCAGATAAACCATCATTTGCTCTTCCTTTGAGGCTCCAGATGACTAAGATAAAACACAACCAGACCTCGCTTGGCTGCCAGTGTGACATTTCCGATGGGCTCGTGCCCTTTGCACACAAAGCAGGAGGGACACCGACTGACCAATCACAATCTTCTGCTTATGCCTATACTTTTTTAACTGCCCACCTTCGTTCATCCTTCTTGAAGCAGCCTTTTAGCATTTATTTGATTTTATTAATTATCATTGTTAGCAATTAGCATGTTTTATCCAATTCCTACAGAACAGAAACTGTTGAGGATATTTTGCAACCAGCAGCTTCATGGTATGACAGGCCTAACATTGAGTTATCATGCCACACATAAAGTGTAGCATGTACATGTAATTGTTATCAAATGAGGATATATTTGGGATATTTAAATTGCTCCCCCTGTTTCCTTCATGTGGTATGGACCGGGGTGTTATCAGCTGATCTTAATAAAAACTAAAATGATTGGAACACCCAGAGCTTCCCATGGAAACCGGGGGGAACAGAAAACATCCGCAGAGAGTGACAGACTGGCGCTGCCTTTGCAGAGGAAGTGGACAGATTAGATGCATGTAATGCATGTGGATGAAGGAATGGTGGGGCAGTGTCATTTGTCACGCGAGGAACACAGTGACTCCTATGTGTCACAGGCATGTGAATAGGTCATGGCCACATCTCAAATGTCTCACATGTTAACCTGGTATAGTTCTTGACAAAATTAAAAGACCACAGCAAAATTTTCACTTTCACTCATATGTCAATTTATGACTATATGCTTGTGTAAGATATATATATATATTTTGCAGCCTGGATCTTCCCTGTTTCTCATTAATGAAGGGCTTCTTCCTTGTTTCATTGGATTTCAGTCCTGCTCCTAGGAGCCTGACATGAACTGACCCATCAGAGCACGTCACACCTGCACTTAATGTTTCCCATTCCTTTTGAAGGTTACTTGATATCATCCTACGATTTATGAGGCACTGCAGGATAAGTTGAGGGTCATCTCTGAAATTTACCATGGTTGGTTTCTGGTTCTTTCCCATGTCTCCTGCTTCACCTTATTCTTGTGTATTGCTGTCTTACAAACTTTGAACCTGGAAGTGTCCTGCCGCGCAGCGTAGCCTTCTGCCAGTAGAACCAGGATTAAAACAGAATTTAAAAATGCAGATAAAAAAAAAAAAAAAATATGAAGTGGTCTCTTAATTTTTTCCTGGGTTGTATGGTATATATCTCTAACATAAACTGAAGTTTGATTAAACAGAATGAATTATGATTAAATTATCGCAATGCGGGGGACACCCTGGATGGGATGCCAGTCAGTGCTGGGGGTCACTCTGGACGGGATGCCTATTCATTGCGGGGTGGAGGGCACCCTGGACAGGATGCCTGTCCTTTGCGGTTGCTTAACAATTTTTGGACATTTAAAAAATGTTTTTGTTTTCATGCTTCCAGCAGCATTTGTTTGATTTTAACAAATAGATTTTAATGTTTATGAGGAACCATCATAAAGATGGAGAATAAGATAGTAACATTTGGTCTTTTGAGTTTTTGTGAAAAGTTCAGCTATGTTCAAATACCAGGATCATAATCAATTGAAATTGCAGCTGTTTTGGGGAATGCCTTTAGTTTTTCCTTAAATGGTAAAAATTCACCTTACAGCACTTTGTGCGGAACTCCCACAACCCCCCATGAAAAACCATCCATCCATTCACCAGCCTTCCTGCCGCAGACATTGGTGAAGGTCACCAATGTAGACATGTAGACATTTTAAGAATGTGAATTATACACCAATGAGCCATAACATTAAAACCACTGACAGAGACCTGTCAAAGACGCAATTATATATAAGGCAAGTGAACAGTTAGTTCTTGAACTTCATGTGTCGGAAGCAGGAAAAATGGGCTACAGCAACATTTGGTGCTTTTCCACTGGCATGCATGAGCCAAACAGTGGTTCTATCTCATTTCGATTTTCCACTGCTATTGGCACGGCTTGGTAAAGGCGTGGTTGGGTTTGGGCAGCGACAAGTACATGAAACCAAGGAGCTGTTTTATTTGCTTGTCATACTATGCGCTAATTAAGGTTAGTAGGTCTGTGAGACTCACTGGATCGTTTTGGCATGAAACGCAAGCAGAATTAGCATTAGCTTGTATTATTTGTATTACAAATCCATTCGGTTCAGCTGTACTTTTTGAAGTAGGAGGATGGAAAGTTCTGAGTTACCAGGAATGCATCAGTAGTGTTAATTGGTCATTAGTTTCATACAGGGATTGTCAACTTGTCTGAACATGGACAGGTGATTCCGTGGCACGATTTGTTTATGTCTGTACTTAAAAACTATATATGTTACATTTTTAAATACCCTGTCCGTGGTAAAAATGTCATTTTTATAAAAAATCTGTCATAATTCCCCATGGCATTATCCCCCCGAGTTCATCCTCATTGACATGTCAGGTATTTTTATGTTAAGCAGCTGATGGTGAGGGTGGGGTGTAGCTCATCCAGTTATTATTCTGGGTGAATGATCTGAAGGTTGCCAGTTCCAATTGGCAGAGTTTGATTAAGTTTACCAGCCTGATAACTGCATTAATCAGTTAATAACTGTCAGACTCTTTAGTGAGAGTTCGGCTGTTTAGCGAGACATCCAGTCCCCAGTATAGAATAATTTATGCAGGTTATTACATATATGCATGCGTGTGGGGTGGGAGTGGGGAATTTGGGCAGACAGTAAAAGTGAGGCCATCAGACCATGATCAGGGGGCTAATCCCCTGTGACATTCATGGACTCTATGGGGGGGTGGGTGCTATAAACAGGCTAAGATGGTGAACAGGGAAGCCCCACCCAGCTTCACTGCACCATGAGGCCTGGCAAATGTCTGCCTCAAATCAAAAATGCTGCACAGATAATCAGATAGTGGGTGGCTAGGGTTATTTATTACTGGAGCATTATGGGAAAAATGCCGGACTCTTGGCTTGTGAAAATGGCCTCTTCTTATGCAAAAAGGCTCGGAGGTTTCGTGTGTGTCCCTGTGCCATGACTGACACATGTATCTGGGACCATAGCTGTTGACATATGTCTGATGGTTACCAGATTTTTTTCCCATGGTCATAATTTGAACTCATTGCGAAGTATTTTATGAGGTAAAGGAGTGCATACCTATTGCTTTTAGATATTAGAAGCCGTTTAAAATGAAGCCAGGTTTGTCTAAGGGAAGGGGGAGTATATGTGGGGTTTATAATCCACAATCAAGGTCTTACGGTGCCTTGAAAAGACCACTCTGATGTTCCAGAAATTATGGCCTTAAGAGAGACCCCTGATTTACTAATCAGGTAACTGAGCTGGCTGTGAGCTGGTGTCAATTAGAGCCCAACCTTATTTAATGCTCAGTCATCGCCATTGCTCTTTTGGTGGCTGGATGGGGGGTGGGGGTCATGGTTCTTGTGGACCTGCATCCTGGTTTAGGGACTCATGATCCCAACATTCCACAGCTGGGGTGCTGTTCTACTGGTGTCCTATGTTTGGGGGTTTCTACATGTGTCCCCCGAGTAGTGATGTAGTCAAGACCACCTTAACCAAGACCAAATCAATACCAAGACCAGAGTGTATTGAGACCGAGACAAGACCAAGACCAAGGCAGGGCGAGACCGAGACAAGATCAAGACCAAGGCAGGGCGAGACCGAGACAAGACCAAGACCAAGGCAGGGCGAGACCGAGACAAGAACAGAACCATAACATACTATATCACAACATAACACACTTTAAAATGTGAAGCATAGGCATCATCTTGGGGCCTAAGATATGTGTCACAATACAATTTGAACCATAGATGGTTTTTTTCTTAAAATTTCAATATAAATGCTTCTGTACAAATGTACAATTTTTGTCAAATAAGATGCACCTTATTGGTTGCATTTGAACTTTGAAGCAGGACCTTTTACACCCTTTGAAGCCTATCCATTTTTGAGTGTTTTTCTATCCCTTTTGATTTTAGGCTTATTACATCATATGTACATGAGTTAACCACATCTGCTTGCTTTCAGAACATTCCAGGCTACTCAGATATGCCATAATTTGATGTGCAAATGCTGACAGTGATTATGTCATCCTTCTTATGAAGAAAAACTACTTGTGCCTGTTGAAATTTTTCAATTTTTAGTCTCATCTAATATAAATATTTACAGGCACTACAAACATAGTCTTTTAAATGTTGAGATTAGAGTCTTTATGCAATAAAATCCCTTCATTTGCTTAAACCCCACAATCATGTTCATTTGTATCCATCCTGTATGTTTGGAAGTATTATTATTTGTGCCCAAGCTGACAAGAAGCATTAACCGTAAAGATCTCAGCTACGAAACGTCTGCATCTAGGCTTCTGTACAAAAATAACAGTAGTATGCTAATAGCTTTCAGACACTCACAGGACACACGTACTTTCTGGTCCAGGTGAAAACATGCCCTCCATATGCACAGCTAAACCTCCCATGTCTCAAATGGAATGTGCCTTCTGCTTAATGCACAGGTCAAAGGTTGGGCTCCATTGCAGGAGAGTCTGAGATCAAGCCACTCAGCTTTGGTGAATCATCTGCAGGGAATCCCCCAGTTCTCTGTATTTTTTTCCTCATTGGTTTGATTCATCACCCAATGCCATCTGCTAACCTTTGACCTTTGTTCTTATAGGAAATTCCTTTAATATTGCATAGGAATACTGACAGCCTATTTGTTTCTGTGCTGCGGGTTTAACGCAGTACATCACTGTCCCATTGATGCATTGACTTACACATCATGAGCACCTCAGCATCTGTTCTCTTAACAAACAATTTGTGGAATCCCCCCGTCTGTGACCCTAGACTCACATGCAGCCCTATCTGCATTTTCGGCAGTTTAAGGAACTTCCTGTGGTTTACAGATACGCCGGCTGTCTGTCTCCCCAGAGGAGCGATAACGACGAGTAATAACGCAGGAGACGTCTTATGTGGAATCTAATCCTTCCGAAAGTGTATCTCCATGTTGGTATACAGTTGGAAAGAGACGCTGCATGGAAATTTTCCCAGTATCTATGATCTCAGCCAGGCACTGGAGGACCTTGGAAGTATCTTATAGCACATGTTCTCTCATCAGTTTCATACCTTCATTTCAGCTCAAGTTCAACGTAATGTAAAGTGAATGGGCAGCGGTATAGCTAGAAATGCCAAGCCCCCTGACAAAAGATCACCCCAGGCTAGGGTTACCATATTTGGTGAGATGAAAATGAAGATGCGCCTGGAGATCAGATTATTAATGAGTTGTCACGTTCACCAACCAATCAGGTATCCTTTCTCTCATGAATATTAATGAGTTCTCACATGCACTGGATAATCAGGTAGTGCTTCTCTTATGAATATGAATGAGTTTTCCCGAACCAACTTGTAAAACAAAAATAACCATCCGGGGAAATGATGTGATTCACCGTTCACACAAAACGTAACAGTAGTATCCGGAAATTGATGTTACTCTTGTGAAGCTTGACACGTAGGGAGGTGCATATCCTTTAATTTTTAAACTACACGTGTGCACGAGCCTTGCAAATGCTGTGTAATGGTACTGAGTGGCTGCCGTACTTTGAAAACTGGTACCTTTTTCTTCACTTGGTACTATACTGTAACTTGCGACACTGAATCATATGGGTTGCAGTGCTCAACCCGGACAAACCACCGGTATTTGAAGAACCGCCCGGAAGCACAAAAATCCCGGATGTGTGGTGACCTTACTTTGGGGCATCTCGTATATCCTTCACTCCATCCTTTCCCACCTGGACATCGAAAGGGGGAACTATGCAAGACTGCTGACTATTGACTACAGCTCCACCTTCAACACCATAGTGCCCCTAGGCTGGTCACCAAGCTCAAAGACCTGGGACTGAGCTCCTCCATCTGTGACTGGGTTCCGGACCTCCTGGTTACAGGTGGTGAGGGTCTGTAACTGCACCTCTACACCCTCATTAGCACCAACAACAGCATGGGACTTGTGGATGACACCGTGGTGGTAGGCATGATCTCGGGGATAACGGGGATGAGACGGCATACCTGGATGAGGTGGAGAAGCTCCACCTCTGGAGCCTTATGGCCGGGACTGAGAATCTGAGAAGAAGCTTCTACCTCCAGGCCGTAAGGATCATTAACTCCACCAATTATGAACTAAAATAAGCTATCACTGCAACTTGCATTTTAAATATTTTCCCATATTTTATTGGAACGTTTATCTTTTATATATTTTTACATGTTTCGATATTGTTAGTACTCATTTTGTTAATTTATTTAATTTGGTTTTCCACTACATTCATGCATGTGACCAATAAAAATCTTGAATCTTGAGTCTAGTCATGGACCTCTATACAGTGCTGACCCCCCAGAGTTCACCTGGGCATCCATGCTCCTACTGCGCCCCTGTGAATAGGTTAGGGGGTGGAGCAGTATTGCCGGACCTGAGGAATATTATTTGAACCTAAAAACAATGAAAATTGTGGTCCTGGCCAAACATCCGGGTTTAAAGCACTGGTTTGATTTCCTCATGCGCACAGAATAGGGTCCCTGTCACAAGTTCCTCCATTCTGTGAGCCCCCTTAGGACCTGTCTGCCGAAACAGGGAGTCCCGCTGGCAGTAACAGAGTTGACTGACTCATCTACGTTGTGGGTGTAACTGTCAGAGCCTGGCTGTGAGTGCCGATAACCTCCACGGTCCCGGCCAGCCTGTCTTATCACAGCTCTGGCTTCTATCGCTGGCTCCACACGCGCCGGAAAGCTGTCTGTCTTATCTTTCCGGAGGGATGCATCTTTTGAAATATAGCCTCCCGACTAAATTTGTATCCTGCCGCTTATACGTCTTGATGTGGCCTCACGGGGGTAAACACATTTCACACTCTTTGTTCTCCTACCAGAAGCACATGGGTGGAAAACAAACTGAAAACGTACAATTCTTTGAGGTTGTGCTGTTTTATACGCTACCTCAGAAAGGTATTAAGAAAAATATGAACCTCTGTGATGTTCTTGGGAAATACTACCTTCAGTTTACACAAGACTAAATTATATGGACTTTCATGTGATATTGAAAATGGATTTGTGAGTGATAATAACAGTATTTTGAGATGTTCTGATTCAAATTTGTCCTTCATGCATTGCACAGAGAATACAGTGCTTAATTTAAATACACAAAATGTAAGGTGAGATGTGAACAACCGCCCTCTAGTGGACAAAGTAATACTCACACCTACGATGTTCCTGTCTGTTCACTGTTCTTACAGCAGTGGATTCGCAAGTAAAGACACCTCGTGTTTCTTGTCTCTCAGATAAGATTATGTATTACTTTTGTTGTTTACTGTTTTAGGATATGTGATGTGAAACTGTCAGGTCAGTGAGCACAGTGCACATAAATTGCCTGCTTCCTGATCACAGTCTATTCCACCACACAGATGCAGCATGTCCAGAGGCAGTGGGTACCACCACTCAAAACTTGCATTTGCATGGGGCCCCCTGTTGGCCAGAAATATTCACTACACTGGGCATGAACCTGATGTCATGCAGGCTGTACAGCGGCTTTTTTGGAATCTCCTGGGTCCGTAGAGTGTCCTGATCCATGGAAATTTATGGTCGGGTTCATCAGAGGGAGGGAGCTGTTTTCCTGTGACCTTAAACCTTTTATTATAACCTCTTGTGAATTATTGTGAGAGCATAAAACAAAGATTTTACAAACAACAAATGGAGAGACGGGAAGTACTCGCACACACTGGGATGTTTGTAAGTCATTGCCAAAGGCAACAGTCGTCGATAAAAGGAGCTCGGGAAGGGATAGACCACTGAACGGCTTTATCGCCAAGCTCCTTCCTGGAAACTGAGAGCATAACACTCCCCGGGGCTCCAGGTCGCGTGTGTTTACAGAGTCCTGCAGCGACGGCACTTCTGTGGAAGAGCAACATAGAATGGCGGTGGGGCTGGTGTGTGGTTCTATTAATTAGTAGCGAGATGATGAAGGTCACCAGTTCAGCTCAGGCTCAGCAGATCGGTTTCACCTTCAGGACCTTGCGCATGCCCCTTAACCCCCATTTCTGACCCCGCTTTCTTAAAAATGTGCATCGTTTCATCAAGAAATTAAATACCCCTGAGGGTAAAATGCTACGAGAGGTGCAGCTCCACACCGGTGACGGCTGAACTCTGACTCACTTTGGCCTGCTGTAATACATGTGAATGTTTCACAGCTGAACTGAAATCATCAATGTTCATGGATGAATCAGGAGCTACTATGTATGCAGCAATCAGCCATAACATTAATACCGCTGACAGGTGAAGTGAATAACATCGATTCTCTTGTTACAATGGCACCTGTCAGGGGTGCCATTATATAGTCAGTTCTGCACCAATTTTTTATGGCTAGACGACTGGCTCAGAGCACCCCCAAAACGGCAGGGTCTCGTGTGTTGTGTTTGTGGCATGTTGTGGTCATTACCTGCCAAAAGTGATCCAAGGAAGGAAATCCAGGCCACGGTTCAGTGATATGCGTGGGGAGTGAAGGCTGGCCTGTCTGATTCCATCCCACGGGAGAGCTACTGTAGCGCAAATTTCTGGAAAAATGATAGATGATAGGTGTCAGAACAGAGAGTGGATAACATCTTGCTGTATGGGGGCCGCGTAGCTGCAGACCAGTCAGAGTGCCCCCGCTGACCCCTGTCCACTGCAGAATGCCCCCACGATGGGCACGTCAGTGTCAGAACGGGGCCAGGGAGCACTGGAAGAAGGTGGCCTGATCTAATGAGTCATGGTTCTGTTACATCATGTGGACGGCCAGGTGCGTCTGTGTCGTTTACCTGGGGAAGAGATGCAACCAGAATGCACTATGTGAAAAAGGCAAGCCGGCGGAGGCAGTGTGACGCTCTGAGTGATGTTCTGCTGGGAAACCTTGGGTCATTCATGTGGATGTTACTCTGACACATACCACCCATCTTAACACTGCTGCAGACCAAGTACCCCCCCTTCATGGCAGCAGGATTCCCCGTTGGCAGTGGCCTCTTTCAACTGGATTATGCTCCCTGCCACACTGCAGAAATTGCTCAGGAATAGTTTGAGGATCATGAGAAAGACTTCAAGGTGTTGACTTGGACTCCAAATTCCCCAAATCTCGGTCTAATCAGCACCTGTGGGAATTGCTGAACAAACAGGTGAGATCCATGGAGGCCTCACCTCACAAACAGGACATAAAGGATCTGCTGCTAATGTCTTGGTGCCAGATACCACAGGACACTTTCCTCCTTGCCTTAACAGGTCAGAGCTGTTTTAATACCATGGCTGTTCGGAGTAATGGCTCATACACTGAAAAGCCAAAACATTATGACCATCCACGGATGATGCGAACGACAGTGATTATCTCAGAATAATGGCTCTGCTTTGCAACTGAAGGAACTTAAAGAATATCCTACTGACACCTTGGTGAGGCCTCGTTGAATCCATGCCTCGGTCGGCCACGGCTGTTTTGGCGGCACATGGAGGACCAACAGCATATTAGGCAGCTGGTTATAATGATTTGGCTTTTCAGTGTATAAGGCTGTAGGGTTTTCCTGAAAGAGCGCAGGGATGAATGGCTTTGGAACCTACATCCCTTCTTCTGGAATCAATGGTCTATCTGCTTAATTTAAGTTAATCGTTTGTCCTGAACTGGAGAGCGTGAAAACTAGAAAAGCTTCCAAAGAGTTACTCGTGACTCGCAGAATGCTTAGACATTCTTCAAAATAACTTGACTGCTACTCATTCTTCAACAGTGTAAAGAATGAACACATTCTTACAATGTGGACACAGTGACGTTTTTATGCTGGAAAAACTGCGGACAGGCTGCAGGAGCTCCAGTGTATGCCAAAGAAACGCGGAGATCTGCCATCTGCAGGATATAACGGGCTACAGGCTGTCGTCTGCCCAGACGGAGTACTCATACACGCCAGTGATTCACTGCAGTGCTCATACAAGCCAGTGATTCACTGCTGCTGTTCATGCATGTTTCCGGGGGAGGAGCTGTTTGTGCAGCACTGGAATTTCATTCATATAACTACATTAGTATTGTACGCTGAAATCTTTCATATGTCACAAACCTTAATGCTATAAATATATTTGCAGAATATTGTAAATAAACACACCTGATCTAATGTAAATCAGACATATTCAGAAACATACAGAAATCAAGCTGTGGTGTAAATTAAACTATTTTATATTGTATCCACAGCTTGTTGTCGATTATGTTATTATTTATTGTCCTGACAATTTCAGTTATATCATCCTATGGGAGCCCCATAAGCAGAAGTGAATTCCAGCATTTCAGACAGAATTTTGGCCCACGTGGGCCACCATATGCTGCATGGCGCCAGCCCCAAAACCCTGAGCCCCCCTATGGTAACTGCAAGTCAGATCTCCTGACATGAAGGCTTCGGGGTCATGGTGGGTATCAAGATGGACATCTGAGAAAAAAGGCAGGACCATAGACAGATGCCCAAAGGTAAAAGCCTGGGATGGGGTTTACATTTGCTACTCTTCTGCACCCCCACGGATTGTTTGGGCATGTCTGTGTACGTGCCTCTGGTTATGCAACTTTCTCTTCTGAAGCGCAAAGGGGTTTCACATCCCTCCCAGATGGGGACTATGTATATAATCCTGTGCCCCCCCCCCACCCCCCCCCCC
>JABFEB020000039.1:16463181-16475437 GCA_019775895.2 Stomatorhinus ivindoensis
TAATAATAATAATAATAATAATAATAATAATAATAATTGCTATTATTATTCTTATTGTTATTATTATTATTAGATTGATGTCCCCATTATTGGGGTCAATAGCTTTAGCTACCACACGTCAACTGTCAGAAATAGATCATGTAGAGTCACATTTTGTGAAATTGATTGATTTAACTAGTATTAAACCAGCTAGCCTTCTTCTAAGTTGCGTCTGTGGCAAATTGCAGGATCCTGTGGCTAATGAAGACAAAGCAGAAGGACAAGCAGACCAGCACGTTGCTGGAGAAGAAAGTGAAAGTGGAAATGGAGTCCCGCATCGCCGCCGAGAAACAGCTGGCAGAGCTTCAGTTGCGAAAGCTGGAAGAAGCACCAGTTTCACCTCACGGGGGTCTGCTCTCAGCCAGCAGGTACAAACCCGCTCTATTTCAACTACCCAGGTAGCTGCGTGGCGGACCCTTCCACCTCTTAAAGTGCTGATTTAACAACACTTTGCTAATAAGCTGTCGTGATACATCCAGGAGCTTTTTAAAATGCACAGTGGTACCTCGGTTCTCAAACTCACTAGAATTCGAATTTCTTGAAAGTTGAACTGACCAGTTTGACCTAGAACTCGATCTGAATATCAGAAGTTGAACCGTGAATGCTGACCTAATATATATTGTACGCCCCAGGAAATGAGTCATACTACAATGCAATTCTTACTTGAATGCCTTCTTTAAAGACTGGACGATTAACCAAATAAAGCAGCACAACATTACAGTAACTAACAATAAATAAACCACTAACTTACGTGTACTATTAGAGCATTTATGTCATTTATTTAAACTTCATTTTACCAGGTAAATTAACTGAAAACCAGTTCTCATCGGAACTGCCTGGAATACAAACGTCATGCATGTAACTAAACGCTTTAATGCCAATAAGGGCAAAGGTGTGGTGCCACGGTGGTGGTTCCAGTTTGTGCAGCCGGGTGAGAGGTCACAATGCACCTAACCGTAATGCACTGCGTCAGGATCAGAATGTGTTGTTTTAAGAAAGGCGAACGCACCCAATGACCGGACTGGGGAAACAAACTGAAACGCGGACTTAATACAGAAGACTAATGACAACAACCAGAAACAGCAGATCACATGGGGATCCCACATGAGGTTAATGAGGGGGCGTGGCACACAGAAGGAGCGGACGATCCGGGCGGGACAGGGGTAATGACGGGATAAGATTTTTTATCGTTTTGGAAGCCATTAAGAAAAAAATGCTCCTCTTGTTTTATCCTGTTCATTTTGTGTTTAAATGCTTAATAAAACATATTTAGGTGTAATTTTGGGGGGTCGGGAACCAATTCATTGGTTTTCCATTATTTCTTATGGGAGTTCGTATCAGAACTCGAACTTTTTAGGATTCAATCTGGAATCCGGAACGGATTAAGTTCGAGAACCAAGGTACCACTGTATTTAGATTTATTAAAATAGGCACTTGTTGCAGTAAGTATGTGTTACCCTTTGTCAGAGTGCCAGCCAATAAAAGTTCTTAATTGCTAGCTATTAGTTTGCTTGAAATGTTCACTGATTTTGCTCATTAGTAAGTTGTAGTGGTGCTCGACATCAACGTTAATGGGTTTTGGGCGATACTCTCTGGCCTTGTGTCTTCGTATCAATGCTTCAAATGTGGGTTTTTTCACAAACTTGTCACATTTGGCTCTTCTTTAAAAACAATGGCGTCCAAGCTGTTGTGCTTTCCGCAGTGCATGAAAACAGAGTTTAATCAAAAGCAATTTGCCTTTGTCAGACTAAAAGCCTGTATTCTTTCCATCTCTTACAATAGGCAGGAACAAACAGAGACCCTGTTGTTAAAAAGAAAAGCTAAAGATGTAGAAACAGAATTCAGACAACTTCAGCTGGAGTGCCAAGGGAAAGAGAGTCAAATAATAGCTCTAGAAAATGAAGTGGAGGTAAAGATGCACATTTTAAGTCTACCTGAACAGATGAATGTAGGTGTTAATGTGAGATGCAGTCTGTGACCTGTGCTTGCTACAGTGCGGCTCTTGTTCTTGTTTTGGACGTGGTTTTTTTCTTATTTTACATTCTTTGCTCGTTTACATGTGACTTGCATGAAGCTGCCATTGATGATGGGGTGCGTGGGCGTCATGGCAACGTGTCAGCAAGAGGTGTCCTCATCCATTCCACTGTTATTTTTCTTAGTTCAGCGTGCAATTAAAATGATTATACTTAACGTCTAACTCGGTATATTTGATATTTTATCTTTGCATACATTTATATACATTAACTTTGCTATTAAATCATGAAATGCATGAAATATGCATGAGTTCATAGTAATATCATCACACGTCTTCTTTACACGACAGTTCTGCGTTTCTTGTATCTGGTCACTATAACACCTCGCGATGAGCGATGGCGTTCTTGTCGTCTGTGCGGTACGTGATGACTTTCAATGATCATCGAGCTACAGTACCTGCCACAGCCTTTGCTCGACGCCCCTGATCTCCTACCAGCCCTGATGACTGACGCTGCCTGAGCTTGGCCTCCATGTTCCTCTCGTAGGTCCTCCACAAATACAAAAGCGTGGAGCATGAAGCCGAGATGTTGCTCTCGGCGCTGACGGCCATGCAGGACAAGACCCAGCATCTGGAGTACAACTTAAGTGCCGAAACCAGGATCAAGCTGGACCTCTTCTCTGCGCTAGGAGATGTTCGCAGACAGCTCGAAATCGCCCAAGGTACCTCCCTCTTCATATTCTCATGAGCTTCAGCGTACCCTGTGACGTGCATTATACCGAAATATTGGCCATATTTCTGATATTCTATGCCTGGAAAACTTAAGGGAAACGGCTCTTGATGTGAAATGTCTCAGAGATGCACGCGGGAAGGTTAGGGAAGAACGCGTGGGTCCTCCCGGGACGGCATTAATTGTGTACGGTGAGAATCATTCTCCTTCTGCGTTGTTTACTTCAGCTGTGGGAAGCGGGAAACCTGCTTTGTGGAGCAGCTCTCTCTGACTGCACTTTGATCTTCGACACTTGGCTTCGATTCATACTAAAAATAGGATCATACGGCTTTTCTCATTCAGCCCGGCAGATATCTCAGTCTAGACAGCATTATTTCATCAACCCAAAACTGTATTAAATTGAATGTCCAGCAGATTTTGTTAAGAAAAGGACATAAATGAGTCTTTGATTACAAGCAGTTCTAGACTGATGTAATTAATCTGTTTCACAATATACATAAGTGAAGTCGAATGTATGTTGGATATATCTTCCCATACCATTCAGGGTGTCTTATAGAAAAAAACACATAAACCAAAAATATACTAGTAATGCGTACTGAAGAACACTTCCAGGTCTATGTCGTCTTGCATTAAGGTTTCTGTAAACTCTGTGTATCTTGGATATTTTTGGCGCAAGTCCAAAGTTGGTTTTACGTCAGTCAAGAGCTGCTATTACCTGTTTTGGAAGGTTCTTTTTCAGCAATGAGTCCATTTTATGTGATAGACAAATGTTTTTATATATGTTTTTATTCTGCTGTTGTTTTATTATGGAAGTTTGTTGTGCTGTTAGGGATATTTCTGTAGGGGTATATTATGTGTATGTCTATGACCCAGACTGAGAAAAGTTAGCTTTTGGAATGACATTTTGAGACATTCATAATTTTTCTCAGAGTCCTGCATGCATTGTTCCTGAATTTATTTATGTTCCTTCTGTAGGAAGAATAATCAAGCAGGATCAGGAGATCGGTGAGATGAAAAAGAAGATCGCAGAAGTCATGGCAGTGATGCCCAGCATAACCTACACAGCCCCATACCCGATTGTGCCACATCTCACAAAGTTCCTGAGCTCTGAGGGCTGTGTGCTGGATCGCACGGCATTAATGTACCAGTGTCTTAAGAAGTAGGGGTGCTGTGTTCTACAGAACCAAACAGAATCCACTCTGAGTACAAACCCAGAACTTACCGTCTGGAGTCGGTTTGAATGAACGCATCATTCTCCGGTCCCGACCATGGACATGGAGCGCCGCCCTGCTGGCAATGTAACTGTGAGCCGGCCGAGCTCGTTAACCTTCTGTAAGATCTCACCTTCTTGAACGTGGTTTACACTCCTTCACAAATGTGCACTGAGGACAGTTAAGCGTCTCTGGATTTTATTTAAGCCATCAGTGAACAAACTCTGCCGTCGTGGATACTGGGCAGTGATGGATAGAGGTGTCACTCGGACGTGATCGTTTATCATTGGTCGTTCAGTAAGTCGTTGATATATATTTTAAATATGAATAAGGAATGCTTTTAAATATATGTCAAAATATGTGGTAAATTAAAAGATATTGTAAAATGATTAATGAATACATTTACTTATTGCTGTTGTGTGCAGTGTTATCTATAGCGTCATATGCTGTGAGTGCTTCAGTAATCAGTTTCTCGCAGTGTACTGAAAGGACCAGGTATAAGACTACAGGATTTGAGATTTTATCATTATAAGAGTAATATTTAAATGTATCATTTAATTATTTAACTTCGAGAGAATTTTCATCGCAGGTAGAACTGTAGTACTGAGTCTGGGATGGTAACCAGAAAACCTTAATCATTTATACGACATCCATGGAATCACACAAAAATAGCAATAAATGTCTCTTTCAATTAAAAGGACATATTTTGACATATATGTTCAGAGATCCTTAGGTTCATGTTCACACGTTACTGATGTTTAATGTCCTGCTGTAGTGTTCTTGCCTCCTGCTTGATGTCTAACCTGTGAACCCACGTTCAGCAGGTTCCGCAAATGAGAGAAACCCACATCCGTTTAACGGTGGCGATAAACGGAGGGTTTCCTCATTACTACGTATTACGACCCGTAAACATGGAACTCGTACCGTTGCAGTTATTTTTAAACACAAGTTTTTCAGTAATCAAACTCGAGGATGAACTTTCAGATACACACAACGGGAATGTAGCTGAGCTTTCAGAAAAAAAAGCTATCGTTTTTGCAAATACGTTTTTTTTTTTTCCAAGTTGTCAATTCCAGTCTGATTTTTCAGAATAGTTCTGCAGATCCTAAATAGGACCATAGACACTATGTGATGTATACAATTTATCCTTATTTATGCAAATGCTCTACACTGTTTTTTAGGGTTTAAATGAATCCTTTGTTCTTGAGTGACGAGAACCCCACCATCCAGTGGGAACACATCACTGACAGAAATCGGGGTAAAACGCGCAGGCGGGGGCCGCTGAATTATTCATGAGCTGTGTGCTTTTTCGCTTTGCCAGATCTGATTACAGGTGTGGAAACGGCGATGGCATGTGTGCAGTATCAGACGCCCGTCTGAGTCACAGGTGATCTTCGCGTGTCACTTCAGGCTAAATCCACCAGGTGTCTTTGTCACCGTACACCGTGGAAGCCGGGTGACAGATTTGGGTCATATGACTTCTAGGGCTGAATAAATTGCTGTAAAGATTGTGTTTGTTCTGCAAACAAGCTCCTCCCCCGTAGCTATTTTTCAGATATCTGTTACTCGGATGCTATTTCCATAATACCTGTAGATACTTATTATTTCCACAATTTTCTGTGCAGGGAATATTATAAACAGCCAAAGCTACAGAAAATTGAAAACAAAAACACAAAAGGTGACACTTTAGAGCTGAATACACCTCATATTCTAATCTGCAATGGAATGTGGGATATACTTATATTATTTGCTTTTTTACATTTGAGGTTTATTTTTCATTTTCATTGTCATTTCATTTCTTCGTGCGGTGGCTTTCCAAGAGCCTGAGAGCACTAATCAGCAGCTGCCATTTTGCTGTTTAGAAACAACACTGAAGATACTGACCATCAGCAGGCTTTACAATGAACAGCGGTTCAACCCGGGGTCTTTATTAAGGTCTTTTTGGCTGGTTTTAATTTTTCTTTTTAGTGAATAAGGTGCGTTTCTTGCATTACAAAAGCTTGTTTGTAAGCGGCAGCTTCAGTTCTATCCAAATCGGTTTCTTAAGCTCACTTTAGATTTCCCAGCTATTCATTTCCAGTTTAGACTAAATCTTTGGTCTGTGATCTAGCAGTATTGTCTCATTTAGGATGTAAGACTTCACAAGTAAAACGGTTCTTCAAAGGCTTAGACTTAACCAAGATTTTATCAAGACAAGGTAACAATATGATAAAATGTAAAAGCCGGCTTTTCAACAACCCACATGGGTCATACTACACTTCTCTATGCTGAATGATCGATTTTGACATTGTCTCTGCACTAAAACTAACAATTAACCTTACTTTGAAGAGTCAAGATCAATTCTATATAAACTTTATTTTTGATGTTATGTCATTTTTGTCTCTGTTGATTTGTAATCTGTTTGGCACTTTGTTTACATTTTCATGTGTGTATTCTGTACTGTTTTTGTGATTATTGGTGTACAGTATTTACACTGAATGAGGAAGGTTGTGTTCGAGTGTCCAGGCAAACCAGACCTAGAAGAAATGATTCTCAAAATGTACACGTTTTAGTGTGATTAAGCGCAGATACCGTCTATGCTTTATGGAGACTGTAGTTCAGTCTCTGGCCATATTTTAAATGTAGGCTCTGAGTTATTTGGTTTAATTCAAAAGATGTGGCCTTTAAACTAGGACAATGCATCTGAAATCTTAACACCTGCTTCACAGGCATGATGTGTCAAAAAGACATATAGAGAAAATGTGTCACACTCCAAATGTAAATTAGAATAGCTAAAAAATACGGCAGTATACCTTCTAAACAGATAAGGAGTCCTGTTTGTCACATTTGTATCACAACTATCGCTTTCCGAGAATTCTGGTTTCCACGGGCAGTGTCTCAAAAGCAGGCATGTCACAGATCCGACCCGCCTGCAACTGTGAGTAAGACCACAGCGCTTTCTTCAAAAGACTCTGTGGTACCAAAATCACATAAGTCGACTATCAGTGCAGTCAGACTACAGATAATAGTGGACACCTGGTGACGGGTCAGGTCAGTCCTGCGATTGCCCACATACTGAGTAATTGCACTCGCATGCCACATCACATGTCATTCAGTCTGCTGAGATGCAGGTCTGCTGCATGGACTGAACCCGTCTTACATCTACTGCACATACTGTCTCCCTGACATTTTAAAATCTCATTCTCTAAATCTCAGAAGTTTATAGAGACCAGAGCTGTCCTTAGAGGAAGGCCCCTGCCATGGGTGAAATTTCAGCATTTTACTGAAATGAATTTTGATGTATAACAAAGTTTTTTGGTTACATGCTAAAATTTCATACACTTGTGCCTATAATATTTCATTTGGAAACTCCAATTATACACACACACACACACACACACAAATTATGTAATTAACTTTGAATCAAGGTATACAATGTTTTTCAGTCTTTTTTTAAATGGATGTAATGTACTTTGTAGAAATTAGAATAGCTGTGATCAGACCTTGGAGTTGTTTGTAAAAAAAAAAACAATTTATACTTTTTATGAAATGGTCGCCGTTGTTTTTGTAATTCTTTTCCATCAGTATTTTATGGGAAAGAGGTTTTTTTTACGGCTTAATGTGCATTTTTACAATGCTTTGGATTAGTTTTCACTTTGTCCATGTTATTGTCTGCACGAAAAAAAATGCATTCCAGGATATTTTTTAATTTCAACAGCTCACATGTGAATGAGACTTTTTAAATGCAGGATGTAAACATCACCACAAGGGCTCATTACTTGTTCTTATTTTCCCTGCATACCTATTGAGCAAGAAAATAAAGTTTTCAGTGGTCTCTTCTTACTTTGACTTCTGCTATGGATTTAATATAAATATCCAATGGCATGTTTCATGTACATATTAACTTGTTAAAAACCTCTTTCCATAGACCACAAGAGGATCGTTAAATAGATATACATCCTACCTTAGTTAGTCCTCTCATCTGCTAAAAACCTAGTCATGCACGTCTTCCATTTAAGGGAGATTAATTGAAAACAAACTATTAGTTAATTGCTTGCTAATCATTTTTATGTTTTCGCTAAATGCAGTTTGACGGATGTCTGCCTAGCAGTGTGGTGCATCCCGCTTCTGGCATCCCTGTTGCCCTGTTTCATATTTATTTAGATGATACTTTTGTCCAAAGTGACATACAGTAGAGAAAATAGTGTTGGGCAGTTCTTAGATCAATTGGAGGTCTTGCTGAAGGGATCACCAGTGAAATCACTCTACTGACTATGACATTTGGACTGGCAACCTTCCGAGTACCAACCCTCTGAGCTATGAACTCCATTTTTTTTCTGCTTTTCTGTGCCTAACCACCAGACCTACAAACCACAGAAAATGGCATGCTGTACCCAGTCCTCTACTGGGTAAGAAATTAGGGGGGCGACGGATGGATATTATGCACCTCCTATACCTAGAGTCAGAGCTCTGATTGCAACTGTGGATTTAATGACAAACAGTGAAAAAACATCCAATGAACAGTCTTATTTAGGATTTGATTCATCAGTAAAGCTTGTTGTAAAATACATTGATTCACACTTAATGATCGTGAAACCCGCCACCTTTATCTGTCCGTGCTCACTCTGCAATCACACTTACTGAAACTGTCTCTAAATGTCTAAGCGGTCAGCTTGCTCCATCCGTGGTCAAGGAGACCGGTATACCTTCCTGTCCTAACTGTCCAGAGATCTCATGTACTGGCTGTTTGTAATGTAATGTGTTTCTGTGTTCACCCTGACCTGTGTGTAAAAGTCCTTCAGAGAAAACTGCCTTCCAGTTGTGCTGCATTTAAGGTATATATTCCCCTTGAATAGTGTGCAGTATAGACAGAAAGGTCTATTACATTATCCTGCAGTTGACTACAGACTCAGAGTTGTGATCTTATACGCGGTATCCTGATTAATTGCACTGTCCAGCCCCCAAAGAGAGCAGGAAATCCCGGGACGGACCTCCCCCTATTGCCCCCCCAGATGCGGCATCTCTTCCGGTCGTATTTTTGCCCAGCCGAGAGTCACAATGAGCCTTGGCTCCGGCGATAAAGCGGCGCATAACTGGCCAGCTCTGAAACAAAGGTTATCTGACAGAAAGGGCCATCTCGAGGGGAGCCCTTAAAGCCAATGACTGTCAGCTTTCATCATCCGGCGAGTGCGCAGGCCCTCCTGCAGACGCTGGCCTCAGGCGGGGAAGGTAGATGGAGCTTATCCTGTCTGGACGGCTCGGCCTACATCTTTGATGCCGGCTGAGCCCTTCGCTCGACTCGCTCATTCATTAACCTTCAAAACGGGCTCTGTTTAAGCCGCCGGCCGCCGTTCGATATGCCGGAGCCCCTGGCCGGCCCCCTCTGTAGCCGGGTTACACACCGTACTGATTCAAACATCTGTCTGAGGATGCTTCAGGTTTCCGGGGTTTGGATCATTTAACTCAGCCACGCTAGTTTATCACGGCTCTTCGGGGACAAGGCCGGGGGAGGGGGGAATCCGTGGATTACACGCTTTAATTAGTCCTGGGTGTCTGTGGGGGGATTTTAAATACAGGATATGGATTTAACCCCCGATAGAGGATACAGACCGTGTTTACATCCTGTTAGCATCAGAGGTGAAAATAATGCAAAGGTGCTTGAGGTGGGATTAGCCTTCAGTCGCCACCATGGATTCTCTGTCTGACTCTGCCATTCCCTAGTGACTTTCACGCACGGCTTATCTCGTAGAGTAACCGGATCTTGTCTTTGTTATGCATTTTGTTTTAATGGTCCTATCCTCTTTGTTTTTACATTCTACTGTTGTTCAACAGCATCACATGCTAAAGCTGTATTCGAGATTTTACCAGTGTGTTACAGATGATTTTGCTAAGGTGTATATTAAGTATTTTTTATATATATACTAATGCCATAAGCAAGATTTACTCTTAAAACCTTTCTGGCTTCATGGTTAATGATTCCTGTGCTCTGCAGGACTTACCGGGGTTGTACTGCAACATTGTGATAGTGAACAGTGGTTCTCAATTCACACAATTTACATTTATTTATTAATAGTAGATGCTTTAGCCCAAAGCAACTGAGGCAGACAGAACACTACAAGCACACAGCTGTCAAGGAGCCAGCTTCAGTGTGGTGTGTGGTTCAGTGGGTTAGGCCTCTGCATCTATGATCAGAAGGTTGCTGGTTTGAGTCCTGTCTTTGGCACTATAGCTACATCTGCACTGGATGCTCTGCAATCGCCATGTAAATGACTGACTCTGCATTTGGGTGCCAAGGTTGGCTCTCAGCTGTACAGGATGATGCAATAGTCAAAGAAAACATTTAAGGCTTTTTATCTGGGCAGTAAGAGTATATTTGCTAAGGACAAAAAAAAAACACAATTTATCTTTAGAATTTTAAATTGGAAATTAGTATTTCTTCTGTTCTCCAATAAGTTACATCTAAAGTGATTTCTTGTTGGATGGCTAGATGTACAATGCTTTAGGTCCCAAACCTCTCCTCTGGGGCACCTCAGCCATTCTGTCTTCAATTAATTTCACCACCAGCTCAATCAATTATTGACCAAAAAATATGGGGCAGTGGTCAAGTCAAAAAATCATGGCTGTATTGGATGGTTGCTACAAATATTGTAGTCAATTTAGAAGAAATGACTAAGCTAACACACTTTGACATTAATGCAGGGGTGTCAAACTGCATACACACACACACACACACATATGTTTGTCTCAAAGGAGAGCAACATGGAATACGTGAAAATAAGCTTTCCAATGTACTTGTGCAAATGGCAAATAAAGCATAATTTCATTTAGGTGCTGCAAGGCTAAACTTCTAATGAATGACCAGTAACAAGTGCAACTTAGCATTGGAGCGAAAGCTACACAATGGATTGCATATATCACAAGAACCTAATAAGGCAGCTATTCAGTTAAAGATAAGTGGAAAAGAGCATTCAGGACAAACAAGAGATTAGATAAGGAATCACAAATGAAGACAATGGTCAGGGGTGGGATGGCATAGTCTTTGGAAGCTTGAGAGATTTTGATGATGTGTCTTATTCAATATCCAAGCAAATTCCTGCCATTCCCATCATACACAGCGTCCATCCCATGGAGGCATGGCCTAACCAACGCACACAGACTCATAAATGGACATTGCAGTAGCTGAATTACAGTATATGCAGCTTGTATGGGAACAAATCCAGAGCAAAGCAACAGAAGAGAGGATAAAAACATGGTAGTTCATGGACTTAAGTGAGCATCCCGCATTTCACAACACCACACACACACACACACACACACACACATTTGAACCTCTAATCCTGGAGATGGGTTGTGCCTATGCTACCCACTGAGACTCTGAGCTTATGCAGGAATGGAAGATCTCTATGTGAAAGAGGCCGACTCATGTTCAGGTTCTCCACGACACCATGGAGACTGAACGCAGAGACCACTAACCACAACAGCTTATGGACCTAAAACGCACCCAGCAGTTTGATGACAGCTGTTCTTCTTCATTAACACTGATCTTCTAACTGCCACAGAATCTACTGCAAATGGTGCATATAAGATTTCGGGACTAAAAGGCGGCCTTTTGTTTTAAAGGTAAGAAACTAAATGACCCAGAGACAAAGAATATGGAAATCTTATTTTAGAGGGACAAATATAAATTCACACTTCACAAACTTTAAGAGCAATTTATGTGCAGATCTGAACACTTCTGTGTTCTTAATCATAAACGTCACCTGCTGCTATGTAAAGTTAAGGGATCTGGTGGGTTGGCCTAAGGGTAACCTACCCCCAGATAAAAAGGCTTCTGTATTTCTTGGCACCTGATATTTCGCTGGAGTTCAGCTTAAAGTATTTTTGCTTCCACGGCAAGGTGTTTTTGGCACTTAAACCAGCAACCTTTTAAAAGTCCATGTCGGTCGTCGTCAGTCACCACCGTCGCCCCTGGCTAATTGCTGCTTCTTTAAATTTCCGTTAATTTTCCGGTTTTTCAGGTTCACCTGTCACCAGCCTTTACACTGTCTCCACCTTTTCTGCGCAGTCACACCGCCCATCGCTTGTCTTACGATGATCGTTCATTTGTCAGGCTACTCGAAGCTCAAAGCAGGTTGGACTCTGACTGGAAAATTTGCATGAAACATGATTCGGATTCGTGCTTGACGCATTACTGCCGTTGTTCCAGAGAGCGGCAGTGTTGAGTCCATGCACGAAATGTGCATACTTCTGTAGACATTGAAACTTATGTTACATGTTCAGAATTATGATTGAGCTGTTTTATAAATATCAATAAAATTTGTATAT
>JABFEB020000039.1:16488306-16502501 GCA_019775895.2 Stomatorhinus ivindoensis
GTTTCTGGGGTTAAGTGTCTGGCCAGGATGTGGGGTTTTTGGTTTCTGGGGTTAAGTGTCTGGCCAGGATGTGGGGGATGGTGAGGGGGGTTTAAAAAACTAATTGTGAACGGCTGCACTTAGAGCGGAAGTTTCCATGCCTCAGGGGCTCTGTGTGTGGGGGGGGAGGGGGGGTAATTGTCTGGGTAATTAAGATAAGTGATCATTTTTATATTCTCTTTACCATCAAACAGCATAAATATGTTTCTTATTTTGTTGATAATGTTCTTGGGCAGGCTGGCTGATGATTTAGGTGAACCCGTGTTTCCGTGGAACCCCCATCATCTTCTTATAGGGGTGCTGGGGTCAATTGAAGGTCGTGCCATTCCCTTTCACCCAAGTCATAACTAATCACTTAATGGGCTTGAGTGTAGAAGAGGGACACTTCTTTGATTATTTTGGACATTTCCATACAATTAACTTTTACTTCTTTAGTTTCATTAATTATATATATAATATTAATTCCGGGATGTTATGTTCGTGTTGGTGTACTTATTTCCACTACGTTTGCTTGTCTGCCATGTATGTGCTGTCTATGCACTTTGTCTTGTTTTGCACTATATATTTGATTGTCTGCAGTTTATCCGCCTTGCTGCTGAACTCAGAAGAATCTCCCCCTGGGATCAGTAAAGTTCATCTTATCTTGTCATCATCTTATCTTGAACACGGATGCTTGGCAGGTGTTGTGGAATATTCCCCCCCCCCCCTCACCTCTCTTCCGCTGACCCGCCGCTCGGGTGCTCGTCGTTAATCGCCGCGCTTTACAAATAAAGTGATTTACAAATATCGGCCATGCGGTGATAATCGGCGCGGTCGGGCCCGGCTGTGGCGTTAAATCCGACGCTTTGTCCCCACAATGGCCGCTTCTCCTTTCCTTCTTCAGCAGAAAATATGGGTGATAAATAAATATACGGAACTATCCAGAAACTCCAGCTGAAGTCGTTATCTGGACGTTTATGGAAATATGGCCACTTCACGTATGAAGACGCACTTGAGAGCGTTTGCCACCCAGACACAGACACACAGACTCACTCGCACTGTGCTGTGCTGCAGCTTATTGTCGGCACAGTAGGAATTCACGTTTCCACAAGCTGTTTATGGAATGTAGGTCTCCAGTGGCCCGCTGTGTTTTCACTGGTAATTTGGTGTATAAATACAGGAGGCGGGGCTGCAGGGAAGTGCTGTAACCCCAGGAGGTCTGGGACCCCTGGAAAATGGGTGGTCTGCACTCACGGCGTGAGATAGCTGGGAGGTAGAACAAGAGCAAGCCCACTGATGACGTGAAGCACATACCATCATAGCCTGGTGTCTGACTATTCAGCAGGGAGGTGAGCTGCCGTATTAAAATCCCCCGGATGGACCCTATGATATATTCTGCCACCCCCCCCCCCATCCCCACCCCCCAGGTGCATGATCCACTTTCGAAGCTGAAGTATTTCATAATTCACCATGTGCCTCTATAACCAACATAGGGGTCCTACGTTTAACAACGACTAGACATAACGCAAGCGAGTGCCTTGGTCTGAGGTGCTCTGGACATCCAGACATCTTGTCCGGATTTGAATTAACGATTGAGTGTCTTTTAAAGCATGTTTACTTAAGGTTAATTCAGGTCAACTAGGGCACAGTTGGCTGGATCCAGAAAAGTATCAGTGTGCTAAAGAGTTAGTGTCCTTTATAAAAAATCATTACAGGTCAATAGGCAGTGAAAGTGCTATTGATTTATATTAATACTTACAAATCCATTCATTGGCAGTCATTATTGCTGAACTGATTGTGCTAATGGCTTATTACAAGCGTCTCACACAATGAGTCATGTGACTCTTTTCCATTGACTCCTGGAGAATAAGCTATTCACTCTGACAGATCATTTTCCAGGCGTGTTTGACTGATTGTCAGAAATAATGAGGGTTTGATTTGGCTTCAGATGGGTCCCCAGAATCCGTTCACTATGATGATAAAGCTCTCTACTTCATATATGTCAAAAGAATACATTTTCATGTCTTTTTTTAAGAAGCATATTATGGTTTTTATTGTGGCTGCAACGTATATGATGCTGATGAAGTCAAAGTTTTCGCAAAGGGCTGCCTATTCTGGAAGGTGGCCTGTTGTCTGCAAGCCTTGGTTTCCATTAATGCTGCTTGAATGGACGGGATCCAGTTTGATTAGCTAATGTCAGGAGGCCCCGCCCTAGACTTCTGAGTACGGTGTTAAGCGTCTGAGCCTGATAATGCCCATCACTGGGCACCACCATCATATTTTGCCGCAGGATGTTCTTGGCTAGAAACTAAAGTGATGTTGAGGTTCTGGTCAATGCTGGGCAGCATCTGCATCCACAGATGTGTACACCAACACAGGCCCATGCGCTATGAATCAGTAAGTAAATACACAAGCATCTGTAAGCGGTCCTGGATGAAGTTCCAGCTGGTTTGCCGATACCTCTACAGAAGGACGCATTTTCTTTCCTACTCACAAATGGCTGGGGATCCATATCGGCCCTGTGCTGGAAGGAGAGCTGGATGTGAAGCTTGGCAGATCGTGCCTGTGACTGAATAGCGTTCCTAGGATGCCATTTTTAACGTTGACCCAAGCTAGATTAATGCGTCCCAGGACCTGACAGAGAGCTCTGTCCTCAGAGTCCTGCTTGATTTTGGCCGTGGCGGGAGAGCTCGTCCAAACGGCTCACGCTGGACGTGCAAGGGCCAGGAAGCGATCCCCAGAATGAAGCAGATAACATTCTCATAAGTTCTTTTTCTACTGGCTCCCTTCTCCCTTCTCCAGCCCAACTGGAGCATTTAAAACTGTCAGAGGTAACTCAACAACAAGCAGCTCGGGGTCATAAAGGGAGAGCATTAAGCTTACGACTGGGAGCAATTAGAGCTCTCAATGGCCGATTGAAACCCCGGCCTGTTCCTCTGCTCTGCCACTAGGGGCAGCTCTGATGTACATTTACTGCAGTTACATACATATGCCTTTATTTTACTAGGCCTTACAGAGCATGTTATCTTGTCATTTTGTAGTCCAAGGAAAATTTTCATTGTACTTAGTACATTGTACTCTGTGCACATGAGAATAAAGCACTGAATCTTGAATCTACAGTTAATCCAGACATGGACAAGCCAGAGTCATATGCCGAGAGCTCTGCCTAGCGGTCCTGCAGTCAGCATGTGGGTTTCCTTCATATGGTTTGTCACAGTACGGTTTGGTATCCTTCTAATTCATGACACTGAGTCCTTTTAATGGGACTGTGGCGCTCTGTCATTGTCTGTTAATCACGTTGACGAATGATTGTAGTACAATTCAATGATGTCTTTACAAAGGAAAGCTGACACTCTGCATGTCAGGCCTAAATTTGGATGTGTGTATGGGTGGGTGGATATTAAATCAAGACTAAAACAAGGAAAATTTCCATCCCTTTTATATATCAAAGAAATTCACTTGTTAATGGTGAAAATCCTGTATTTAGTGGAAACTTTTTCCTAAAATGAAATATTTCTGTGACGTATGAATCTCATGTTATATAAGCAAATTCGCAACTTTCTGTGGTTGCCTGATAGCTTCGAGTTCTCCGTGGAGTGATCATTTTTAAGTACTCCCGCCGAATGGGGGGGCTGTCCGCGCCCCTCGGCGGGCCTGTCAGCATACACGGGCTTCAACTCGCCGTTCTGGGTGTCATTCTGTGCCACACGCGCCCTGAGTTTGAAAAGGACAGAGGGAACGTTTTGATAGGTAGGCTGTTATAGGGCCGTACTCACGGCGGCTATGGTGCCACGGAGGGCCACGGGTCAGTACCGAGTCCACGACGTTGATAAATTCCCCCTCCCGCACGATCGATAAGCCCCCTTCTGTATGAGTCTTTTCTACCCTATAGCCTCCTGTCATAATTACAATGTCAGAATAAGTCCTTCAGCTCCCGTTAGACTGACATCTGATTGGCAGGCTGCTTACGGGCGGCCTGCTGTGATTGGCGGCAGGTAAGGCTAAAGCCAAGGGCAACATGGGGACTTGGTGTGGGAGTCTGGGAGCTGGCAGCCATGTAGTGTAACCGCGGTGACAGCAAGGCTGAACAGCACTAATTCAGCCGTGGAGACGGACAGTTTTGGGGCTTTTCATCAGCCTGGAAAATGCGGGCCTGTGGTTTGGGAATCGACATTCAGTATTTTCAGCTTTGCTTTGTTAACGATCTGCGAACATGATAGCAGAACGGAGGCATAAACAGACCCAATCTGCTCAACTGGGTTGTCTAAATTTAAACGGACAGAACAGACCTCAGAACCTGCCATGTCACACAGTCCGTTTGCTTGTTATTTTATTGATGAAATGAATTCTTTACATTTGTTTTCATCACAACGGTTTACTTTAAATATTTCCATGCAAAAAATATTTGGGACTTAAGCTCAGATCACAGCAGAAGTGATCTTGTGGGTTTTTTTTTAACATGACTGATTGAACTATTCAGAAATGTCTACTAAAATTCTACATGCGTTTGAAAGTATAATTTGAGTACTTATGTTTTATTCCATTGTCAGACAAACCATGCCTTTATGTGAGAGAGGAATTATGGTATTAACGTGTGAGGAATAAGGTCTTCCTGTACAGGAAGGTGTATGTGTGTTAGACTGAATGGCAATTATCAGGGAACACACTGTACCTTTTCAATTTCTAAGGAAATGGGTAAATCCCACAAAGGAGAGTCTGCTGTTGCAGTATTATTTAACTTGTGTACAATATCTGTGTGTCGTGTGAGACTGAGAACACCGGAGCAGGCTGCCATCTCCGCCTCTCCTGCGTCTTACATCACATCCTGAATCTGGATAGTGTCTCTCGGCCGAGTTGACTGACACTAATGACTAGCTTATTGTCTAATCAGCAGATTCTATAGTTTATTTCGCTTCTGTCATGATGTAAAAATAAAGTCAAACCCATATGCTCCCCTAAAACAAAACGGGATATTTATCTATGTTGATATTACTGCTGCTTTATCGTCCATGTTCTGTCAGCATTTATTCTGTTGGTCAGTTAACTGTTTGTCCTGCTACCCAACAAAAATCCCTTTAAATACCTGCTGGTCAGTGATTAAACAGTGACATTTACGTAATAATAGATACGCTATTCCCACCCTAGTACTTTTAAAACTGAGGAAGAGCCACTTATTTTGGGTTTAGCCTTTTTGACTTGCTTCATTTGTTTTATGTAATTTATTTAAGTGTGCCAAACTGTAGTTGAAATAACCAAGATACACCAGTGGCCAAAACTGGTATTACGGTTTAAAAATTATTACACAAATATTGGTGGTAATGTTTATAAACAAATGTTTACAAATATCATACATTGGGCAATTAAATTAGTAACTGGAGTAACTGGAATAAAGTTCTGCAGTCTCTGAAAATTGTGAGTGTTTCCGCAATTTTGGCCCCTATTGTAAATGTTACAATGGCGCCGTTTTGTTTTATTTATAAAGGCGCGTTTGTCTGATGCTGTACCAAAAAATAAAATGTTTGCAATGTTCACAAGAAGAGGACATACACATTGCCACTGAACAATCACATGACCCATATGCGGCCAAACGGAGAATTCCGCACCTTTAACCACTGGGGAGGGGAATGGATAGCACTTTGATGGTCTGGGAAATTAATACTTCCATATTTGTAAGTAAACCTCAAAATTAAACAAAACCTAAAACGTATATTGTTGAAAACGAAACACACAGTTGTGTGAAGTCACAACAAAGAGAGTCTATGAAGCGGCTGTGTCACACAGGAGGGCAGCAAAACGTGTTTGTACAAAGAGACGGGACTTCTCCCTTCCCACGCATCGCATGGCTCGACATTTGCAGGTGAACTTTTTGTACCGAAATACAGCTGCCATCTTAACCGACAGCATGTACTTAAATTCCCAGGTACGTGAACAAATTAGCCACAAAGCTAAGCTAAGCTAATCTAGTTATGCTGCTTCAAAATTTTAAAGCTATAAATGTATCAAACTAATTATCACCTGAGAAGCCTTGGAAACGAACATATTTTTTTTTCAGTCACTAAAACTTATAAGCAAATTAAAATGACAATTAAGTCGAATGAAGATCAATAGCTATGACTTTATGTGCTCCCAGGTGGTGAGGCCTGCCCACACTCCTGGAGAAGTGGACACCCCTCCTGAAACAGCTCCCCGGAACAACAGCGGTCCTTAATGTCTAAAACGATCCAGCCTTTGACCAGACGGAGACAGGCCAATTGTTCTCTTCAGCATGATACGCTCTCACACAGCATTAAAGCCGGAGGTTATTACTACAGAGCGCTCGGCGGTTGGGGGTCATAGGTCAGCGCCCCCGACACCTGGAACGAGCCGACTAAAGATTCAGGCTCCTAGGAGGGTCCTCTTGGCTTACGATCTAATTAGCCTGCTTAATTGAGCTGCCTTGTTTATATTCTGTGATCGTTATCGGATCTGTTCTGTTTCTGTGTTGAGAAAGGGCCTGAATATTTCTGTCTGCTAGTATCAGATTATTTACCATACAATGCTATATTATTTATTGCGCTTACAGTATATTTAACTGTTTGCTTAAAAATATAGTCAATACTTTCATTTGAACTGTCCCCGTGATTAAATTGCCTGCACTCCGTAGTTTTCGATTTATAACCACATAAGGTAACATTGCGTTTATGTGAGGCTGAATGATTGAAAATCTTTGTTTTCAATCATAAAACAGCTCTGCGTCCCTGCAGGTACGAAGATGTGTGTAAATAGGTTGTGTTCTTACATCCTTCTTCAGTCAGTGGCTGGAGACAATATGCAGGGCAGACTCTGGAAATTAAAGTTATATTTAATGTTAACAATCAAATAATTCACACAGGAAGAATTGTAACTTGATACATAATTCTCAGTCAGAGAATCTGAGGCAGTATAACTGTAGACAGAAAGTTTTCACGATAAAACACGGCCAATGACATTTCAGGCCTTAGGTCTGTGTATGCCTGAGGGGGCGGGGGGGCGGGGGGGGGGGACGAGTCTGAGGAGGCAGATTTGCGCTGCAGTGGCCCCAGTTTGAATTTATTGCCCTTAACGCCGAGTTTCGTGATGCTCAGCGGTGGGTCTCGGGCCCCGACGTTCAGTCAGCGAGGAGGTCAGGGGCCGTGTGGTCAGGAAGCGCTCGGGACGCGGGCAGCTGTGGGGGCACCCCGCGGGCACGGTGGGTTGGGGTGGGGCCTTGGGGCCCGGGATGAATAACAGGGCCACATCCCCCACGCTGACTGGCCTGTTGCCTTTTCTCTGTGAGCAGCTGCCGTAATTGTGCCTGCGTTGTCGTGAAGGCCACCTCCCGGCCGGGGCGCTACAAGCAGCCTTTGTCCTGCTGATTTCACGCTCCCACAAAGGCCGTTTAAGGTCCAGCTGCCTAACTACAGACACACGAGCTGCAAGGGTTGATTTGCGTCTGTGAGGCGGAGGCCCTGACATGCCAGACCTCTTCCATAAGTCAAGTGGGAACAAATGCCGCTTTATCACAGGCGTCCGTCGGGATGCCCCCCCTTTGAAGTGCCCGCTGGTCGCAGGGTATTGTCTATGAAGCTCCCCCCGCAATGAGTAGAGCCCCGACTCCACTCCATCTGATGACTTTCCATGAGAGTGTGGCTGTCCCCCCCCCCAAAGATGCAAAGCAGGGGGGGGGGTCACTCTGCATTTAAGCTTGCGCTCTGGGAAAAATGGCCTCTTTATCCAGCCGTCTAAATCTGGAAGTGGCACCCAGACAACTAACCCTTATTCCCAAACCTGAAAGAGGAAGAGCGTTTAGTACTTAATTACACAGTAAACAAAGGGGTGGGTATTGACAGATGACGGTTCCAAGCATGGAGAGCAATCCCACAAACCTCAGCGTGTTCTCCCATGTGTTACGCACACAGCCGTGTCGTCGATTGCAGTATCACATCCATGTGTACCCCAGATCACCCAGTGCAGCTGTATGCTGTGTGTGTATACTAATGAAAAGCAGACCCCCCACCTCCCACCCCCCTAGTTGTCTGGAATCATCTCCCATGCGCGCTCATTCAGTTCCTGCCGTTAAGACCGTTAACCTGCACACTGTTTTTCCTGTTTTTTGTTTTGCTGGATTTTTAAACTTTATTACAGCATGTGAATCCAGTACGGATTAAATTACAAACTCTGCTGCTGGTTCTGTTTACACTATGACTGGTAAAAACAATAATAATAAAAATATTTTCTTTTTCAAACTCACGCACAGACGGACATACATGCACGCCAGAGGTGTGAGAAAGCTAACTTCCTGTCATTTGTCTGTAAATGTGAAACAAAACTGAAAAATCAACTTGCCAACACAACTCGACAGCCAGTCTGCGACAGACACCTGCAGTCATGCGTTTGATTAACGTGCATTATTTTCCGTGTCCCTGTCCGCACACCCGTCTGTCCCCGTAATTGGCTCGACACTTGTCCCACATCCTCTTGGTTTACTGCAGTGACGAAAGCAGTGCTGAGTTCATACCACACAAACCTGAAAGCCCATCAGAATATCTCACATTGGGTGCTGTTCCAGGATGGATTGTCTGCAATTGTCTGTGGATTGTCTGTGTGTGTGTCTGCGTGTGTGTGTCTGCGTGTGTGTCTGTATGTGTGTGTGTGTGTGTGTCTGCGTGTGTGTGTGTCTGCCCTAGGGTATTCTTGTTTTTTATTAGGGGATATACAAAAATTAGTTTAGATAGAATATATGTTTTCTGGCCTACATTGTGCACAATATGGTTTTAATTAGGAAGCATAATCTTTAAAGGAGGGTCACAAAGTTAAATATTTTGTCCCCAGTAATGTCCCATAATCTGATAAAAACCTATTATTTTGACATTGTGGGGACCATTTTTTTGGTCCACATAAGGGGAAATTCAATTATATAAAAATTTGTAACTGCAATCAAAAAACTAAAAATGCCAAAAGACTTGTATTTTGTTTGGCTACTTATGGTTAAGGTTAGTGCTGGGTAGGGTTAAGGTCCTCATTGTTGGGATTAGGTTTTGCACATGGATAGGAATGGACAGTCCCTGCAAAGATTTGAGTACAGGTGTGTGTGTGTCTGCCCTAGGGTATTCTTGTTTTTTATTTGGGGATATGCAAAAATTAGTTTAGATGGAATATTTAGAATAATGTTTTCTGGCCTACATTGTGCACAATATGGTTTTAATTAGGAAGCATAATCTGAATCCATCTTTAAAGAAGGGTCACAAAGGTAAATATTTTGCAGGCTTGACTTTAGTAACCTTACAGACAACTTATGCACTTTAGTGACTGAACGGGATACCAGGCTGTTGAATTCAGTATTAAATTTGATTCCAGAGAGTCTCACCAGCCGTCAGTTTAAGGGGCTTTGAAGTTGTTTTCTTTCACCTTTCTGGGTTTGATCTCAGCAACGCCGAAGTGGAAAAAGTACCTTTGTTTTTCTGTGAGAAGCTGCTAATCGATGGCAAGATGTGGTCCTTCTCATACAGGAACAATCAGATTTACTCACCCCTGACTCGAAATAATTCCATAAAGTATCCGACGAAAGCATTTATTTACGCTAGGAAGTGCCATCACTCATGGTCATTAATTCTTTGCTTGGGGGCGTTTTCTTTATAGTCAAGAAAAAATTGTTAAAAGAAGAAAGAAGCAATTTGGCCAGGCTTCTGACGCCCAAAACGTTTGAATAATTTAGGTTTAAAGATCTACTCCTTCACATTCCTTTTAGGAACAAAACAAAAAGCATACTCAGAGTAACTTTGGATGGCTTCTAGCATTAATAGAAGGGCTGATCTTTTCTATTCCATACAATTGGGTGTAAGAGGCCTTTGAAGCTCGTGTACAAGTCATACTTTGTTTTAACTAACCTGATTGACGAAAAAAAAAAACAGAGCCATGCTTGAGTGAAGCACATTGTAAATATTTTATAGCGTCTCCCGATACCATAGGAGGGAGAACAGAGAAAGTTAAGTACACACGAAAAAATTAAACTACCTGTCGGAGAGATGAAAGGTCATGTTACGTTTTACGAGCATGTACAGCCCTGAAAAATATCCACTTCATTGTAATGGGTCCTCATGGTTACTGAAGCATTATGGGCCAGTACCGCTTTCTGTGTGTGTGTGTGTGTGTGTGTGTATGTGTGTGTCTGAGGACTGACACGGCCTGAATGTGGAGTCCTGTCCACCCCTAACGTCTGGCAATCGAACGTGTCACGACAGGCCGGACATGTGCGATTTGACGGCTCTTTATATTGCTGTGACAGCTGTCATCGGCCCGGTGGCTTGCGGGCTGCAGGAAAACAGGCTCTCACCTTGGCAGTGGGAATGAGATTGCGTGTTACTTTATTGCAAAAAAAAAAAAATCAAACATGACAAACGTTGTGTGAAACCCGAAAAGAGTCAGCTTGCTGCTATTTGTGTTACAAACAACGGCAGATATAATTGCATGTTTTTACAAATTTGTAGTTTGATTTGGTCTGCATCACAAGTGGCTCATCTAGAGAGAGACGTGCGTGTGGATGATATGTGAAAAAAACAACGTGAAGTGTGACATAAGGTAATATACCCTGAGAGATCACATCATCCTGCATTGGCATCCAGTTCAATAACCATTTAATTTTACCATTTCAAATATGACTAGTTGTTAATCATCTTTTTCTGGAAATCTGATCATACGTTTTGCTTCCAATTCTTAAGATTTCTGAAATTTATTCAAGTCAAAGTCAGTTGTCTTGGAGGATGAGTGAGTAATGTACATCACTTTGTCTGTCATCGCTGATATGAACACGACGAGAGCTCCCTACGTTCAGCTGTTCACTCCTCAGGTGTCACGTTCTGCCAAATTAGCTTATTTCCGCAATGTTCTCTGTCGCCTCTGCTTCATGGACGGTCATGGGGAATACCAGCTGTTAATGACTTTCTTAGTTCATTACAATCCTGGGGTTCGCCTCAGGACTTGTGGGAATGCTTGGAGATGCTTCATCTTTGAGTTATGTCTTAATTACACCATCATGTTGCCATGATTAAGGGGCTTCACCGGACCAGTATCAAAGCCATAACGGAAACATTTACAGTAATACTACTTGGTAGATCATGCCAGATAACACACTGACTCAAGGCAGGTTGTCTATGAACTTTTCCTGAGGATCTTGTGATGTGGGAGATCCCTTGAGCTCCATGTTGTGGAATTCGACCCAATTACACATTTTCTTGATTGTATGTCTGAATGCTGCATTTTATGAAGCTAAAGTCACTTGTTGACCTGTTCAAAATTCCGTTTCAGACTGTCCTTATGTTACGATGCAAGGCCTAACTAGTTCTCTCACCTTGGGTGTTTTTTTTACATATAAACTTAGATTTAGTATGTCAAATATGAACTTTAAAGGTTGTCTGTGATACCGGGTAAAGAAACGCCAACAAACAGACGGTATTGTAATAGGCTCCACGCGCTCATGGAGCCACACTTACACAAAAATGTCAGGTTTTTATGTAAGCAAAACTCTGAATGTTTAAATTACATATTACATACCTAAATCACATTTCATTTTTTCAGACTCTTTAAAACAGGGGTGCCCAACTTCAGTCCTGGGGGGCCGGAGTCCTGCACATTTTTTGGTTTCCCCTCATTTAACACACCTGATTCAGCTCCTTGTGCTAATTAACACACAGCTCTTGAGCGGAATCATTTATGGTGGAACAGGGAAAGAACTAAGCTACACAGACCTCCGGCCCCCCAGGACTGGAGTTGGGCACCCCTGCATTAAAAAAAGGAAGGCTACAGATTTAAAAGTGCTATCACGATTTATGAACAAAATATTTGTTAATTAGGTCAGTAAAGTCATGTGTATTTAGGTAAAGTATAGTATCCAGTAAGGTGTCTGAAATATAATGATATATACTCCTAAGCGAATGAACACATATTACAAAATCACAAATGTTATAGCCATCATCCATACCTCAACACCAGCGGAAATGTGGGATTTGGTTTTGTATGTAATTGGAAATGCTTTCTTCAGTCATCAAAATAATAAACTTAGCTGCAGCTGGAACCCAAAAAAGTTGAAGGCATTTAATTTCAGCAAGGCGAAGGTGCGTCCGGCACGGCGGGAGTCGCTATCGATCCCAGGATGGATCGCTGCGTCGTTTTTTAATAACGCTGCCGTGTTCACGTGGCTGGGTCACCGTCACCTGACCCGGCCTCGCTGATTGAACGCCATTTCTCCCAACATTTGCTCCCGTTGTGAAAACAATTGGGCCCCCAGTTCAGGGGTCAGACACACGGCCACACGAGACTCTTAGGGTGCTCGGTACCTCCGGGGCTACTTGCCGTTCAGGATTGGCACAATGGGTGGGAGAGGAACGGGTCTGTGTGTGAAGGTCTTTCCTGGGGGGGGGGGCTGGATGGCAAGTCACGGATTCAGCGAGATCTGTGGGTTTACTGTGAGATGAACGTTTAATGTGACGTGTAATATTTGATATTTGATATACCTGCTTTTTGAGCAAACTTTGTTTATATATATATATATATATATATATATATATATCTGTGTGTGTGTGTGTGTATATATATATATATATGTGTGTGTGTATATATATATATATATATATATAGACGCTGCTGGATGCCCAACCTTACACTATAAGTCAAACATCACTATTGCAAAAAGATGTATAAACTGTCTGTCTCCTGATATTATTTCAAAATAAAGCTCACTTTTATATCTGTTTATCTCCAAATAACCATAAAGTTTGTATCTGTAATTTAGTTACAGTATATTTATAGTACGTCGTCTGTGACTCATATTATTTACTAAACTTTCCCCCCTTTTCACAGTGATGATACTTAGGTTTATGTCCATAAAATGTTAATAGTTTCACTATACAGATAATTTTAAAAAATCATTTTAATGTGTAAACTGTATGTGCCATCTTTATTTTACTTAAATGTTTTAAAGGTGAAGAAAAAGATAAATATATTCATATCGAAATCATGGTTTTATTGTTACCAGGTATCATTCTTTTAGTTTTTGGTGACTGATCTCCTTTAAATGATGTGTTTTGATTCACTGCCATCTCACTGTCTGTGGCTCTGTCATGTTCTACATTTACAGACAAAATAGACAAATGCTTTTTGCAGGTCTCAGATGAACATGATTATGCTTAGAGCAAGCTGTCATTCTGACTGTGTATGCTGGTGTACACCGAAATTATTATACTGGGCTCAAATGTTACCCATAATGGTTATTTTATTAAAAAAAGAGAGAGAGCGCGAGAGAAGAATTGTCAAATCCAACCATTTTTCATATTTACCTTCACAATAGGATGCATATAGATTTAACAAGTTTTATAATTTTATATTTGATTAAATGTCAAGTTGTATTTTGCAGAAATGTATTACATGTAAGTACTTTTTTACAGAATGTACATCGTTATGAAATAAACGAGTTTTATTGCCGTTGCAGCCACACTTAGTACTGCGGTCAGGGGAGTCACAGAATAAGCCCCTTCCCTGCCTTGGGTGCTTCATTTCATTATCTCAGCATAAAGAAAGTAGGAGCTGCAGCGAGGCACAACACTGGCAGATGAAGGAAAATGCCGGAAAATGGCCAAGCACCACATCAAACAGAGTTCACAGAAACAGTATCTGCAAAGTAGCATTTATTGGAAGACATTAAAATCATATAGTGAAGCAAATTCCACACTGTGAAAGCCCATTTAATCAGCTATAAATTCAATGACATTACATTTCCAACCATTTTACACTATTAAATGTATCTTTGTAAAAATAATTCAAATATGCTTAAGTAACAATGCAAGAAGGTATACAGATGCAGAAATCAAGACATTTTCTTTCGTCATTGTGCTCCGCAATAATCCAAACTTTTTTTTTTATGTATTTTTGTCTGGCTGTCTTGATATTTTAAGAATAGTCATATGATTTCTAAAGCTGTTTACAGCAGTGTTTCAGGTTGCGGTGAACAAACACAATCACGGAACAGCGTGTTGTCTTAAGACGCCTCTCTCCACTGAGCACCGTGGGGGATGAAAACTCCCCCCCCCGCCCCCAGACATAGATCACACATATAAAGACAGAGTAGAGCTATAGGGTAGGCCTATAAAAGATCATTGCCGCATGTTGACCTGATATTTTATTTTCGA
>JABFEB020000039.1:16547717-16561677 GCA_019775895.2 Stomatorhinus ivindoensis
ATGTTCCAAAGACAATTGGCTTTAGCATCATGCAAGCTGTTAGCATCCAACATGACCCATCTATTTTTCATGCCCCTGCCATATGTGTTGTCATAGGGCTCAGCAGGGCCCCCCAGTGTTCACCCTGTGATTTACATGCACGCACTTGTCAACATTCACAATTCATTAACTCAGGTGCGGCATGTCCTGAGAGAGTACTGTACCTGTCCGCCACATCAGGGTATGAGCCCACAGGAGGTCTGAGGGGCTTCAGGTTCGAAACATTGTGTGGCGCCTTGCCAGTGTATTACAAGCACCTGTAGCATTTATGAGATTTGGGGTTTAAATGCATCAAAGTGTATGGTTGATTGTAATAGGACACCACACTATACAATAACAATGTATATTCAAAAAGGACATGAGCTGTACAATAAAATTAATTCATAAATGTACTTAAGTTATAGTTTTAATGACACCACTGATACCAGTTGCTCAGTGAAGATTGTATTATTTCACTTTAGTGCAGCGTCAACCATTCTGGGGAGATTTATATATCAAAAATGTTTAAGCTCAGAGAGGATTTTTGTGCCTACTACCAGAATTCTTTGTTGTTTTTTTGTATCACCACTAAAGTCATTATTTGTAGTACTTTTTTAAATCTACAAAAAAAATTACAGTTCCATGATGTCAGCACATGAGGTGAGTGTCAGTGTTCTGGATGAAAGTTAAAAAGCTTTGTTCTGTAACATCTACTGAAATACCTGCATTGTCCTGGCGTGCTGGAGAGGGCCTGGGGCCTCCGATGAAAAGGTGTGTGGGGGCGGGAGGGGGGGGGTGGCTTTAGCCCCCAAGAAAAAGCTCTCATCCGAGCAAATCTGCAAATAGGAAATTAGGGAACAAAGGATCCTCGTCACTGAGTGCCGAATCTGAGGAATTCCGGGAAAAAGGCAGTTTGACTTTCATCTGTGACTTTCTGATGAAATTACTATTTTTATTATTATTATTATTTTGCCCAAAATACCAGCACATATTTTAATTAAAAAGAGACGGGGAACCTTTGAAGTGAAGCTCTTCATAAACGGCAAGAACAATAGAGCAACGCGGCTGAAACACAATACGGAGCCACCTCTGCTGGGACGCGCTGCCTCAGCTCCTCTGTTCTCCGAGAGCGAGGGGCGGGGAGGTCTTGATTCATTTTCTCAGGTATGGCCGAAACTTTAAAGGAACAAACAGTTGAAGCGCATTTTTCCCCCAAAAAAGGCTCCATCAGTAAACTCGGGCATTACGAATCAAAGAAACTTTAAATCTAAGAAAATGACTTAGCGCTGGTCTCTGCTAAAATGGAAAACACAACTGAAGAGCAGATTTCCAAAATTCACTCAGTCCACAGATTTTCGAGACAATTACTTTGGACTGAGTGAGTTTTGCAAATTTAACGAAAGTCCTCCAATGGATTAAATGAGGACTGAGTGAGTTTTGGTCCCCAATACTGTTACTTATTATGAGGAAGACTGACTTTAGGTCATTGGCAGTCTCATCTCAAAATCAAAGTAGGGGCAGGATGAGTTCATTTTTAATTTGCCCCTCATTGAGTGTCCGTCCCGTAAAGACACAACATGCGTCCTGCTACGGCTGAGCTGTAGCACCCTTTTCTGAAGGCACTCCATCTCTCTGCAGCTTTGGGAAACTGCGGTCAGGAGACTCATCAGGAACCAGAAGTCTTTTATTTAATTTGCTTTCCTAGTTAAACTGCCTAACTTTAAAAAAGCACCTTATGAAAGAAATTAATCGCCTTTGGAAAGGTCAGGTCCTCTCGCGCCTTTAGAGGCACTCTGGATTAAATTCCCCTAAGCACTCTCGATTTGGAGAGTTTGGCTTTATCGTTTCCTGCACGCCGTATCTAAACATTAAACTGAAACCAAACCAAAATACGGGAATGATGTCACCTTTCCCATCCTGGGATTACAGTAAACATGATGAAAAACACTTCAAAGGAGATTATGTTTGATTGAAAATATTCAAAGAATTAACCAGTGAAATGTACAAAAGAAATGGATTCTACATCACCGTTATGGTCATTGTGATTTTTGTTGGTAGCTGGGTGTTTGTGTTGTGTTTCCTGAAATGATGCCTTTCACATACAACCCCCCCCCACCCCATCTGCTTTGCTGGCGTGCTCGTTTGTTCCAGCAATCATAAGGGCTTGGCTCGATATTTACCACCATCAATCCACACATCTTTAATTCATTGTTTAATTCATAAACCATTGACAGACCGGGGACAGTTAATTCTTTACAGTCTAAATAAATATTATAATACACACTCAGAAGTTTATGAGATGGAAAATTTAGGATTCTCGCCAAGGCATCGTGGGCTCCCAACTCGAGGCCCAAAAACAACGGCTCCCAGATGAATCCATCGACAGACATGCTCTTCTCATCTTCACTTGTTTTGAGGTATAAAGCAAATTCCTCGACGTGTACCACCAACACAGAAAAGTAACAAAAAGCGGATAATTACACCTCGCCTTCAAAGGGGTCTGTGAGACTTGGCCATCATTCTCCGCAGCACCTGGATTTCTTCCAAATTTACCCAAACACATGAATGGCGGAGTCGTCCTTGGGGAAAAGCTTTCAGAAGCTCCCTGATTTGACAGCGCAATGTGTCAATGCTGCCGCAGCTGAAAAGAGTCCTCCGCAAACCTTTACCCACACGCCACTCCCTATGGCTGCCGGGCCCGAACGGGAGGCAGATTTAGAGAAGATTAATGGCAGGGGTGAAGTTTGAGATCCATCACATCATGCAGATGGGAACAGAACTGCCAGAAAGATCAAGGCTGTTTAACCGCAAGCTACGGTCCTGGCAGAGAGCCCTGCAGCAGCTTGATGAAGCACAGAATGCCTGCTTTAAAAACCCAGGCGAATGGGCATCTTCTCGTCCTTGTTGCCATGTTGGAGTCCTTGTTATTGTTGTCCACACTGCAGTTCCCACCTCTTTGAATTTACCTGTGACGACACTGAGCTCTAAGCCAGAAGACAGGTGTCCTGAAATTTAAGTAATTTCACGCTGTGTGACTTGGCAGCCTAGTATAACATATTGGACCTACTGGAGTGATAGAAATGGCCTTTAATCAAAACCACCTGTGAGAGAGATTTTATTAGTAAGGCATAGAGAATATATCAGTGAAGAAGGCCGAGTAAACCTGTGCTTTTTCAAGCTTAATACTTAAATGCTGTATTAGTGAATCATCACGCGATGGGCCCCTGAAATGCAGTGTTATCTGATGTACATACCAGTCGCCGCATACTTTTATGCGTTTAAACCCACCACGCTAACTGCTTTTCCCAATGAAAAAAAAACCCTTTCATGAATCGCATTAAACTTCAATTAGGCGTCCCCAATTAAAGCCATGACTAAGAGACTAATTCGGTCCCTAAAGTGAAATTAAATTCATCATTATTTATTTCACTCCAGCTCTTCACACTATAGAGGGTGCGGAGAGGGGCGGGTCAGGTTTCAGGGTCCTCAGACTCCACTTTCGCCCTCTGAGCCGAATTGCGACATCTGAACGGTGAACCTGGAACCTGAACTAGTGCCATTACGAGGAGCGGTTTCTCCGCATCGTCGCAATAAAGCTATTAATGACACCTGCATAAATGCTCTGAAGGTAACAAAGAAGTCATCTGACCTTATAATTCAGGTGCAAACTTTTAAGGAGAGGTTAGCCGCACATGCGAGGTATTGGGTACCAAGGACCGCAGTTATCATTATTTTCCCTCCAAAACTGTGTAGGAGAGCAATTTGGAAAAACATTCCTCAAATGTCAGACCATTATAGAAATCTCACATTACAGCCCCTACAGTGCTGAGTTTGACTCCCGTTACACATTTTTAGAAGCTCTGAGCATCTGTCTGGACGGCCTTTGGAGTATCTGATATGCTACCAAATGAGGAGGTCGAGCTTTAAACAATTATCTGGACCGCGTTTCAAATGGAATTATAAATCATATTCTGTGAATATGGACACTGCAGATATTACTCACTAAAGAAACGCGCTTGCTGAATAAGGTGAAGTCAAGAAGGATTGATTGCAGGTCATTGCGTGAAGTGGATGGATTAAATTCTAGGTACGTAGGAGTGTTTGTGAACAATGCTGCGTTTAGAAATCTTTCCCTGTGGCATAACCCATTTTCCCTCTTTTTTTTCAGAAGGAAGCCAGTCCATTCATTATGGATAACCTTTCGTCTTTTTTTTCCCTAGAATTCAGAATGAGCGCTTTCTCTAATGTCCATGCATTTTGTGTTTTTCTGCGGCAGGGAAGACGGACTTTCTCAGGATCGGTGCCGCACCATTTTGCGAAGCCTCGGTGTCTTGTGCTTAGACCTCGAACCCGGATGCCCAGCTGCTGATCTGGCGAGGAGCTCTGCTACTGATCAAAGTCATATCTAGGACAACAGGGGTTTCATTAAAATTTCCAACTTTCTGCCTGAGGTAAGAGAAGCAAACATGGGGTGAAAAATCATCTGGCCCAAACTAGTTTAAAAAAAAGCGAACCACCTGTGGTCTCCGTGGAAACCTGCCGCCACCCCTCCAGCCACCTTTTAATGAAACCCTAGAGTCCCTTTATTAATTTATTAGCGAATCTATTTTGCGATGATTCATAAACTGCACGTAGCTCACACTCTGACGCGACTCCGCTATGCTAATGTGAGACAAAAGCCATGAATAACAAATAATTTAATTAGCAACGATTATACTCCACGATGGGTCAGCGCGTTTCTGAAAGCGCCACTGCGAGGTCACTTTTGAGAGAGAACGCAGACAAAACGCGCAAACAGAAAGTGTAAGTTCCTACTTTATTTATCATTTTCACAATTCAATGAAAAGTAATTACATATGTACAAAAAAACATAATTTATATATAATTATATATTAATATAATTATACCTAATTAGTTCATAAAAATATTCTTTACTGGTCACTACATACCTAGTTTATATAGTCTTGTTGTATGTTGTACTTTATATATTATTTACATTAAAATACAGCAAGTGGCTGACAGATGAATTTGTTAACAACTTCAAAATTGCCAAATTACCACGGTAATTAGATTAATTGATGGTACTGGAAATGAACTGCTGAAATTTTTTCCTGTGTGTAAACGGGATGTCACGAATCAGGCTAATTTGCCTAAATTAAGATTTGTTGAAAACTTCACATGCTAGACAAAAATCATAGTGTTTCCTCACTACTACCGTCTCCCCACCTTCCTATGACTTGTGGTGTTTGTGCCAGTCATCCTACCAGGCGGCGATCTTCACACAGTGATGTAGAAGTGCCTTTACACAAGGCCTGACCTGGCATCGAGCTGATCCAAGCACGCCACTGAGGGACTCCAATACCATTTTGTGTTTTACGCTGAATAAATTAAGGTCGTGTTGTGAAGTGTAGCATGAAGGTACTTCAGAAAGAGTAAAACCAATGAGGAATCTCAGATATCCAGGTATGTCTTCCTCCAACTTGATGGCCTGGCTTCTGACTATTATATGCACCGGGGAACAAGGTTAGAGTAACTCTGGCTGGTTTGTGCCTCTATGGGTTAGGCTGCTGTGCCTGTGATCAGAAGGCTGCTGGTTCGAGTCCCCCCGGCTGGCGGAGTGATTTTGCAGTTGTGCCCTTGAGCAAGACCCTTAACTTCAGGATCTGTCAGATCCTGCCTTCTCAAATATACATCACTGTGGATAAAAGTGCATACTAAGTAGGTGTGATATGGTGAGAATTTCTACCTGCTTTGCTTCTCTGCAAATTGTCATACTGTCCAGCAGGAATGATGTCGACAAAGTCTCGTGAGAATAAGTGGCTCCTCCCTCTCCCTGTTTCATGAAGTAATGCCCCCCCCCCCAACCTAACCCTAACCCCCCCATAGTAACTGTGCTTTTTAAGGGGTGGGTGTGACTGTACAGAACAGCTTCAGCATGTGCTTAACACATCCTGCCTGTCCTGGAGAATCTCATAACCCTGACATGTCAGGCTGTGGGTTAAGTCCATACTTCTCCTCCTCCTCTGGCTCAGGACAGAGAAGATCGTTGCACAAAGCAGTCCTGATACCTCTGTGTGATCACTAAGCATGAGGCCTGGGGATGACGTGCATTAAACCCGAAATCCCTCACCGCTCGATAAAGTATTTGTACGTTACACTCATCTTTTATGGGTGAATTAAGTACAAGTGGATAAAAGGTTTAGAGACACGATGCTTTAAGCTGTGTAATTTGGGAAGCGTGGATCTGAGCCTAGCGAACGGAACGTACACGGCCTCCTTTTAATTAATGCACCCACCCAGGTGCTCTGGCTAGGCCGCCGAGCATCTCATGGCAGCCAAACCGGGCGCCTTTTCCACGCTGCTCGTTCTTGGTGGAGCTGAGGCGTGGGTTCAGTTTCCAGCGGGACGATGAAGGCACCGCAGACTGAAGAGGGATGAAGACAGATTCATCACCGCTGTCAGCTTGCCTACTATTCTGTTACTAATTCAGCTCTGCCAGGTGTCTCCCCCCAGGCTGGGGCGGGAAAGCCTGGCGAATACCGGATCCTTTTGTTGCATGTTATCACGCTGGCTAAGCTTTCAGGAAAGTGCCTGGTAGTGTGTATGGAAACAGCTCTGATCCAATTAAACAGTCACTGACTCTATGCCCAGCCCTTACCTGCCTGCCCAGCGTCTCCTGTTCGAAAGCTGATTAGATTGGGTGGGGGTGTAACTCGGAGCCACCCAGGTTAAAACGCGGGCCGGAGAACCAGTTGGGTGAGGAACAGAGGGTCGTGGGGGCCTAACCTAAGGGCGGACCTTTTCGGAACCACCCCAAAGACATACAAAATGTATGTAAGAATGTGTTATACATTCTTTCTGATTGGGGAAGTGCATCCTAGCCTGTACGCATGGCAAATCCCGCTAATGGAAAGTGAGCCTATCATTTTAACAAAATGTGTTATATGCTTTTTATAACTGGTGGAGTGTGCACCAGCCAACGTGTAGCAAATCATACAGATCGAAAGGACGTTTTATAAATGCTCTCTGATTGGTGGAGTGTTTCCCAGCTGACAAATATAACTGATGGAAAGTAGCCTATCATTAGAAAACGGACATTCCCTAAAAGCATTCATGCCTGACTGAATCTGTTCAAACAAAGACAGATTTGCCACTGAAATGACATAACATTATACCTTATCTGGATAAATGGAAATTGATCTGAAGACATGAATAAAATATGACTGAGTTCTTTACGGTGCTGTTGAATAATAATGGTAGATGAAATGCCAATTACAGATGTTAACGGTGTGACTGACATTAGTAAGACGTGTATCAGGCTAAGTACTGTAGACAGTATGCTATATGTGTCCTGTTTGTTTAAACAAAACTGTACACACAATCATTGCTTCAGTTTGTGTCAACTTTAAAACGATAATAAAATTAAATTTTAATGAACATATCTGTAACTAATCATGTGTTGAAATATTTTGCTTAAACAAATAAAAATGGAGAAGGTGATATAATTGAAATTCCATATCAATTTCCTATTAAGCTTAAATATACACAATATTAAATATACAAAATAATGACCAGTGAATAAATAAATGCACCTTCAGTTTCTGCACTGCTGTTTTCTATTATAATTATCATTAGTTCCATATTATTATTCTCAAAAAATGGTTTAAATTGCCTTGAGACAACTAATTAACCTTCTAAATTAGTCACTGTAGAAAACATATTGTAATGATGGAGGCAGGACCAGTAATCCTACCAGCCTCTCGAACGTGCAGGAAGAGGTTCCTGTCTAGTTCTCGCTGTTTTTCTGGGAAACGGGGCTACACATTTGTGAATGAAATGTACAGATTATGTTTTTTTTCTGTTGAAGTGGAATCTATCCAAGCGATTTTCTAGGAACATGATTTTTAAATTTGAATTTCTTCTATATATGTTTTTTTTTGTGGGAGGAGTTAAAAGTGACTGATTTTATATTGAGAGTTCACTAGTGGAAATGTTATCAGTATCCCCCCCACCCCCATTTCTTAGTGTCATCACAAGCGAAGGTAATATTGTTCAGACACAATGATCACAACCGTGGGCCAACATTTTACCTGAGCACAAATGGCTGCTTTTTGGACGCGTGCCGGATAGTGATGCTTCAGAGTTGAATCCCCGGGTCAGGTGTGCTCAGTGGGGTTCAGCAGCTGTTTATGTACTGGCGGGGCGTGCTGGAGTGTAAGTACCGCCCTCGGCTGAATAGGTAAAAGCCAAGAATTAAAAAACAGCATCAGGGAAAGCAGGCAAATTCCAATCAAGTACTTTGTGGGATTCCCAAAACATGACTACAAACATAGCCCATCCCTCACACACAAAAAATTAATAAAACACCACTATCTTCGCTTGCATTGTTTATAAGTATATTCATTCAGATTTTTCTGCACTTCTAAACAGTAGTATAAAGAGTGTAAACTGAAAACACTTACTATATGTCATTAATGCAGGGGAATATTGGGATAGTAGTATTTGTGTGATAATAATTACACACAGCATTATATACCTATGACATACTGTGACAAGGGTGAGAAAAATAAGAGGCCAGGCCTCACTAGCCGATCACAGAAAAACACCCTACTTGAAATGCAGACTTGCTTGTTGGAATAATTCTACGTCCCGACAAGGGTCATCAACCCCGTGACCTCTGGAGTCTTGACTAATCATTCTGGCCCCATGTATGCTGTGGTTCAGCGGTCTTGTCTTTTTGGCACCGGGACAAGAGTGCTGAGAGCGCATTTGTTCAGAATTACATAACATGCAAGACGCCACTCTGTTTGGAGAACATGCACTTGGAAGGTTCCGGAAAAACACTTGGGTCCTGTAGTTCTTGAGACCTTTTCTACATGTTGAGTCATGTACAAGCTAAAAAGAATATTAAATAAAACATAATACCTTCAGGAGTTCATGTGATGACCTATTTAATAATATTAACATGTGCACAAACACAAACATATTAATCTAATAAAAAAAGATTCCCTTTGGCATTTAAGTAAGAAAATGAAAACTATCTGTGATTTTCACTGTCAGATGAGGCACTAGTTCTTCAGTCAGACTGTTCAGTAGGTCCTTGTTTTTTTGCAACTTTTATTGAATTGAATGCCGCTCACCTTCTAGGACAGTCACTTTTGAAGGACACGGACATCATATATAAAAATGTGTGGATTAGCGTACTGTATGTGGAAGTATTTCAAACAGAAGACACCTTTTGCAGAGAGTGAATTCTTATCAGTTGAGGATATTTTATTGAATCAGATGGCCAGAAACCGCACCTTGAAGAAAAGCGGATTTCAACAGATTTCAAAAGAGTTTCACGGTGTTTTCCTGGAATCGTTCCAGAAGCAAGTCATTCATATCAGGATGCGCGTGCGATGTTTATTATTGTGTAACACGCAATAAAACCTTCAGTACCTTTGGAAACATCATTGCTTATGTATTCCTGATTATGTTTTAATATAACCTGTTAGACCTTTATTTGTAGCGCTCCCTAATCATGTGTTGAATCAGGCTTTATTGGTTTACAGGTAATTTCCATAATATGGCCGTTTTTCATTTTGACAGTAATGGGGTTCGATGGTCCTACGCCCGCCGCAGCCACCTGCAGACCGAATCGTCGGCTTTTTAGTCCAGTCGTTTGCAGATCCATCCATCCATCCATTATGACTTCCCACATTCATATATATATATATATTTTTGCGTGAAATGAGTAATTCCTCGTAACTCGGAGGAGTCTTTTTGACAGTGAAATTAGATCACGTCGATTTGCATGCTATAAGCTATTAACTTGAGCTCCAGGACATACCTGGTTATGCCATAAAAAGGCGCTGGGCGCTCCCAGGAGGGGTCATCCCACCTTAAAGTAGTTATAGGTCCATTATGCGCGCGGTGACAATGACCATGATGGTGAGTAATGTGCGCTCAAGTCGTAGCAGCTGTTCCTGAATAAATGGCTTTCTGTCGCTGGCGCGGTTGTTCCGTTTATCCCCTTTGCGGCTTTTGATACGTGACGATAAGGGCTTTTCTTGCACAGTAAACTATTTTCTTATGCGCCGTTTGATTTATGCATTTTGCGTGTGTTGTGCGCGGTATCAGATTTAAGCTGCTAATCGCCTCCCTGGTAATGATGCTCTAATTGAGCAGTGTCCTCAGATCATTAGCTTTCTTCTTTTGCTTTAACTACATTTTAACGGTAGCCCCAGGGGTATTTACCTGATAGGAGTGAATGCTGAAACATACCTGCAACACGAAAAGAGAAAAATTAATCAAAAAAAGGCACTGTCCCTATAATACTGTCCCTAAAGGCAAGAAGTGTAAAAGATTAAATAAGAGATGTGTGACAGATATAGTATCCTGAACAATTTTGTTAAGATGTAAATATAGTGTACATTTGAATATGTAACAGCAACATGAAAAGATGTGTAGGTTTTGATTTTTTTTTTCAAAAACATTGTGGGGATTTCTTAAACGCTTAAATCAGCAAAACAAAATATTTGTTTTTGAGACGATTTCCTTTAAAGTGCGGTAAACATGCTGTGTAAAACTTTACACATGATAAAAATCCAAAATATTATTAGACCTGATTCATTTTACTCTAGTTATGTAACCTAAATGCTAACTGAAAGATCAGTGCTAGGGGAAAAAACGGAAGAAAAAAAAGATTGTCTTAACTGAAAATGCCAGGGGATGAAGGGGATGATGTCAGAGCTGACACGGTGACGGGCCCTCATGACCCTGTCACCTCAGAGCTTGGGTGTGTGACTTTTGGTGGCTTTGTGCCAGGCCTCGGGTTGCCTAACATCATGCACAGGCATGCCTTACACGCTTTGCATCCTGGGACACGCTCTGGAGGACTGTATCTGCTGCAGCTGGTTAAATGCATTTGAGGTTCAGCTCGTGTAGGACAACAGTCGTCTGGAGAGGTCAGAATAGCTGTTGCCTCTGAGAAAAGAAAAATGGAGAAAATAAAAGTTTCCTTAGGATGTCATAAAAGAAACGCTTATCATCGTAACAGGGTAGTCAGATCCCACCCCACCTACCCCCCCACACACAAACACACTCAAAAACAACAAACAAAAACAACAACAAGCATTGGAAGGGGTGAGAGGAATGCTGTCACTTTAAGGAAACAGTTACAGAAATAAAAAAAATACTTTAGCAGCAAAAACTAATAATTGCAAAGCAGCCAATTAAATTGTGAAAGAGAGATGAAACTGTTCTTATTTCCCCTGGTAATTTCATGCTTTAAACTCGCTTCCGTGCGCACATAAAAAGAAGAGAGAAAATATAATTTCAGAAGCTGACAGAACTCATTGTTCGTGGAATTTTAAATTCAAAAAAGTTAATAAAGGCCGAGTGTAAGATGAAGAGAATTTGCATTTCACAGATTAACAACATGTACAGCACGAAAGGCAATCCGCCTTGCCCCGGGTGATAATTTAAGAAACCTTTGCATATTTTATTTAAAACTGGGCCCAGTTTGGCTGGGTAATAAGAGAGACAGATAATGATTCGGAGGTCGCTGCTCCGGGGCACGTACAGCCGGGCCCTAGCAAATACCAAACTCTGATCCCAGCAGCCTGACGGGCTGCAGATTACACTAATTGCCTGCTGATGGTTTATGAAATGTTTTCCGAAGGTTTTATTATTGTTGTTGTTGTTGTTTGTCCGCTTTATTACTTTTATTATTAGAATTATACTCGCTACTGTTGCCAAACGCTTGTGTGTGGGTTAGATCGTCAGAACACAATGTGCAACAAAGGACACCGCAATTACTTGAGGAATTATGGCTCTGTGACTCAAAAACGTAAATAAAGCAGGAAATCTATTGGCCGTCATCAATCGCTTCGTTTCATTTGGACTAAAATGAATTCAGCAAAAAGCAATGCTGTTGTTTGTATAATTTGTGTATGTGTGCGACTGTGCGTGTATTTCACTTTAGGTGAGGTTGGGTTCGCTTGGACCCAACACACCAAACTCCAGGTTTAATGAAAGAACTTTTGCCAGATGGCATCAGAGAAGCATTGAGAGGAGTCTGAGCCACGGAAGCCACAAGCTAGCGGCGGTGTCATAGATGATTGGTACAGAACGTGCCGGAAAGTGCTGGGATTAGGGCCGGAAATCCGCAGTTACCGGCAGATACACACCTTGCCACGCAAAATCTGGCCACGATTCATTTAAAACATTTAAAAGTTTGTTATTCATGAAGCATTTTAAGGTTGAAACATAGCCTAATTAGGTACTTACACCTTTCCCTTTGGGATTTGCGTGTGTGGGTGTGTGGTGGGGGGCATGTACAGATTACATTGTGGGGACCAAATATTCCCACAATATGATGAAAACCTGTTATTTTGTCTAACTAAAAATGGCAAAAGTCTTGTTTTGTTTGGTTACTTAAGGTTAAGGTGAAGGCGGGGTAAAGGTTGACATTGTGGTTGGTTGTTGGAATTAGGATTTTTCCCATAGAAATACGATATGAATACAAACAAGATGTGAATGACATGCATACAAATGTGTGTGTGTTTGTGTGGCCAGTGCTACTAGCCACTTCTCATAAATGCACAATGTGAATCACATTCGCCCTTAAAATACAATTGTTGTGTGTTTAATTGTGAACTCGACTGTTTCTCAGTGTTATGGTTTACTTACACTTACCCTCAATGTTTGAAAATCCCAATGGCACCTTCACAAATTTAGGCAAAGTTTTGGGGTCAACCGCAGTTCGCAGCTAGAAGAAGTGATCCAGCTTTTATTATTATTATCATTATTATTATTATTATTATTATTATTATTATTATTATTATCATCATCATGTGGGTGGTCTGTTGCTCAGCAGGTCATGATGCTGTTCCGGTGATGGAAAGGTCAGACCCTGTACTTGGCAGAGTGATTTCACCACCGGGCCCTTAAGCAAGATCCTTAACCCCCGATAGCCCCAGGGACCAGCTGACCCTCTTTTCTGAAAAAATGTTCATCGCTTTGGATAAAAGTGTCTGATGCATAAAATGTAAATGATTATTATTATTGTTATTATTATTATTATTATTCCATCCCTCTTTCAAATGCAGGGTGACAGCGGGCCGGGTGTCTGCCCCAGGTACAGGCTACGGTTTGGGGTAGCCACACTCTGTCATACACTACGGGCGGCTCAGAGACTCCAGGCAGCCTGATTGCTTGCTTTTGGACTGCAGAAAACCTGCCAGCTACTCACACACTGAGAGGCGCCATTCGAACCCTGGACCCTAAGAGCAATAATAATAATTTCTTAGCCAGCTATACGGCTGGGTGCTTAACTGGGCCAGTCCCGCCACAACCTGGTACCCCATGGGACCTGCAGTACCAGCCTTCGGGTCACAGGCCTCCTGCTCCAGCAGCGCCCTGTCTGTGCCCTACTTACCTTTCACTGAAATTGCTTAAAATGTATCGCGGCATTGGTGCCAGGAAAGTCGCGGCTGGGGGGCCAGCTCCGCAGAGCGGGGGTGCGGGGACGGGGTTCCCGGCACCGGGGGGATTTATTCCGGGGCTGACGGTGAGCGAGGTTCACAGCCGTCGCCTTTCCCTGATGTTTCCATAGCTACGCAAGGTCCCTCCATGCTCTCATAGTGAAATAAGCTGCCTTATCAGGTACCCTATGTGGTATCAGGCAGGACCCACTGTGTCTCCTCAACCACTTCATGGGTTGTGAGTTGTTTCAAATGAAATGGAGCTTTATTTGTCATTTGCGCGAGGATGAATGCAGGTGCATTGTTGTTCTCTTTTGAGACATTCACACACACACGCACACACACACGCACACACACACGCACACATACACGCACACATACACGCACACATACACGCACACACACACACGCACTCACACAGTTGAGAGTGAAGCTTGTGCTCAATCATCCATCTTGCACCCATGCAGTGTTTT
>JABFEB020000039.1:16572081-16582979 GCA_019775895.2 Stomatorhinus ivindoensis
TCCATAACTTTACCAGTTATACAAGTTAGACTGATTGGCCTATAGTTTGACAAATTACTTCTATCCCCTTTTTTGAACATTCAGTAAGGCCTTGCATTAACTGTTCATAGCCCATTCATAGAACATTCGGTGCACCTTCATAAAGCTATCATAAGAAACATGTAACATACCTTAATAGCTTTAGTATACGCGAATAAATATGATACAATGTTTGTGTCATGACACGGAGCGTAGGAAAGGCGCAGGAAGCCAGGAATCTGGGAATACGGGGTTTAATCAAACGAAAGTCAAACGATAACAGGTTGACAATACAATGACTGGACCGGGGAAACAAACGTAAACGCGAACTAAATACAATGGACTAATAACAACAATCAGGAACAGCTGGTAAATACGGGGAATCCACACAGGGTTAATGAGGTTAATGAGGGGGCGTGGCACATGGAAGGCACGAACGATCAGGGCATGACAGTTTGTTATCAGATAAAGTTATTCACAAGTTGTTAATAATGAATATTAAAGCTGTTAAAGTATGTTGGGATGTTAAGGTATACCTAAATGCTGCTTATGAAAGTTCTATGAATGCATTATGAAGGCATTATGAAGATGCAGCTAATGTAAAGCATTATCGAACATTTTCTGCCAACTTTGGAAAGACCTTTGGTTAAAGTTCTGTGAATGTTCCCTTTTACCTGGGAAGGTACGAGTCTTCTACTGTAAAGTGCTACGGAAGTTCTGCAGGATGCTAAAATGACCAAGTACATGATTTTTGAGGCTACCTTAGAGAATAAGTCTGAGAATTTATTTATTAGTTGTGATGTGACCCCATTCCACTAATGGTGGAAAACACCCCAGCTTTGGAACAATCCAGAAAAGGCAAAAATTAAAAAGGATGCTGGATAAGTCAGATTGGCAGGGTTTCAGTGATGAATAAAGTCACAGACCTTTTTTGGCCAACCATAACCAGTATCTTGACTCTGACCGTGACTTGGAGCCAGTGAAAGGGGATCAGGAGGGAGGAGGTGCCAGACGTGCCATAACCTGAGAAGGCCACCCACCATGCAGGTGATCAGCTAGGTCTTGCATCAGTTGACAGGCTCTAGCAGAACCTGTAAGATGTTCACCTGGAACACCATACATATAGCCCAGACAGGAAAGCATCATCAAGAACACTGCAGGCTTTTACAGCTACACAGAGTCTGCTGTGGGTATCTGTCCAGCTTCCATCCATGTACTGTTCCATGGCTTCAGTAGTGCAGCTCTAGGCACGTATGGTTACAGTTGAGTACCTGCTCCAGATCAGCGACCAGGTCACTTATGGTTACCTCTGGTCCCACAATCTCACTTTCAGGTGGCTGTATCTCTGTCTGTATTTCTTCACAGCAGCTTCTTAAGGTGGCAGCTGGTACAAGGCACTAACTTAATGAACATCTCAATAACCTCAACAATACAAGCCTCACCTGATGTCAGCTATCCACAGTCTGTGACTTTCACATCATCCTGATAATAATAATGATTTATAACTAGGCAGGGCTGCAGCTGAGAATTGATCCCTGTAACATTTTAGTCAAATTTGATATCCTGTCGTAAAACTGAAATCATCAGGGCAGCAGGTGATGAATTTATTAAGGTGGTGAACTTTTAATTATCCTCCCAGGAGATCTAGGCTTTGATCAAGTGAACTTGAACTAAATCCCCTCTGTAAATATTCATCAGGACAAAGGGGTGTAGACAAACACCCATGCCCAGGCCCCCGGTTATATCTGTTTGCTTAGCAAACACATTTAAAAATTGAATCATATTTTACAAAGCGCTGCGATTGAGTTAATGATACTTAACCCTGGACGTTCAAGATCACTTCTCCAAAGAACTTGAAAGTACTGTCAGTGCCCAGATTTAGCGAATAACAGACATGTCAGCTTGCTGCTTATGCTGTAACGGGTGCTGCTGATCGTGGTCAGCGGCCGCTTCACCAGATCGTGAGCAGCTGGATCCAGGACGCAAGCTGACTCATTAACATGTGTTACACACTGTACTGCCATGGCTGACCTTTGCAGTTTGGCCTGAAGGTATCAGGGTGAACATTACAACAATGTCCTATAAATTATTCATACAGATTTCCTATTATGGCTGTCAGGAAGAGAAAGTTTTGGGTGTACTTTTTCATCACAGATATATTCAGAGCCAGCAGTGGCACCAGTACGCGCCGTACCTTTAAGAGTCATGTGGTGGAAACGGAGGATGCCCCATATTCCTGTGGAGGAATGAATGGATTGGCAGCGGCACACCTTAAAATCCCTCAAAATGGTCTATGGAAAAAATAATGACAGGCTTGAACACTATGCCTCCGGCTGGAAGGTCGCTGGTTCGAATCCCAGGGATGGGAGAGTGATTTTAGTGTCAGGCCCTTGAACAACATCAGGAAACCCCAGTTGCTCCAGGAAGTTCTCAGTAGTATGTCACTTTGGAAATGCAATTTTATACAAGTGGTCATCAAAACAGAAAGTTTCACGGAGCTGAATCTGAAAATGTACAGTTTGTGAATGAATCACTGGGGTTCCTGTTAAGTCTAGTAGGAGATTCCCTTTCATACACAAAGGAATTATACCGCTGGCATTTTTTGTCTTAGTTCAATCTGCCTCTCACTGATATTGGGCTACACAAAGCACCGGTACCGTTTAGGTACGATTTGGGGCAATCTCACATCATTTGATGCAGATCGCTTGCAGAACCCGGCCCAGCCCTGTTTACCACTGTTTTACTAAGGCGAAGACATTCATTATTTTGTGTAAAAACCCCATTTTGCCTCTTCATACCAATCTGTCACCAGTGTTTCCATGACAAAGCACTAGAAACGTACCAATATTGGGGAAGCGAAGAGATCCGGAACATACCGTTAACCCCCGCCACACACAAGCATAAAGCATGGTGACAGATCTTACTGTGTTTTGATTTCAACACAAATCAAACTGCTCAACATGAAAAGTAAGCATACATGCATTTTTCTCACAGCATGAGGTAAAATCTGATTAACACTGTGCTAATTATTGTAATTAACATAAAATGGAGTGCAATTACTTTTTCGGAATTTGGCTAGTCGTTTATGCAAACATCTATAAAATGAAATATGTGAATTCCTTCCAGTTTACAACAACAGATTGCGCATCCATATTAATATGTATACACACTTGTTTTACGCTGTATTTTAATATTTTTTATTTTTTTGGCACTAAGGGAAGTGTTTTTTCGGTAGCGGAGCTCGTCCGTGTCTCCTTGCATGCTAACCCTGGGGATACAGCAGTTGTCTTCAAGTCCATGACCATAAAAAATCATTATCTCTGTGAAATACAGCAATTTGGGAGATAATGAAGCACAGACCAGGGGGCAGAGCTGCCAATCTGAAGGATTACGCTCCGCGCGCCTGATTCCTCCTGACCTTCCTCCAAGCCAGCTGTCAGCGAGCGAGAGAGCGAGCGCATGCCGATTGACTCCGGGCACATTCATTAGAATATCTCCAGCAAAAAGTCATTTGCATAAAATCCTGGCTTTCTTAATTAGTACTTCATTTTTCCCTTGACTTATTTTGCAGCAAAGTTCAGTCGGCTTCTTCCTTCCTTCCTTAAAAAAAAACCAGATATGATGGAATGTAACTTGAAATTAGTTATACGGTGATTAGCCAATTAAGTTTATTGGTCTTTAATATTATACACATGAATCACTGAATTTATTAGTTTCAAAACTGACACATACCTGTTTCCTATTTAACAATTACTATAAAAGCCCATTCAACATATCTTTTTAGAGTGAAGTCCACATTTAAAGTAAACCATGAATTTTAATTAATAATATTTCCCACATTCTCTGTGGCATTTATACTCTGGAGAATTAAACATCTCTCAGTTAATGTCGACCTTCCCTGATGCACTACTTCCTCTATCTCTGTCAGCATGATAATATAATATCGCAAAACGATTCTTAAAAATATTAATTACAATTACTCTGTATTATTCTCCTTCACAGAGTTCTTTCCTTCTTGCCTTTAGTGTACATTTGGAGTTTCAGTGGGAATCTCCTTATTGTCTGACATACCCCGCAGAATCGGGGGATCTGAAATTGCTGCAATAATTGACATGAGAGCTTGGCGATACCTGGACTATGAGTCTTTCCCTCAAGGCACCTGTGCACGTGCAGAAAAAGAGGGAATCTCAAACAGCCCAGAGAGGCCGACGTCCTTTATCTGCGTAATGCCATATCTGCTTGGGCTGAGAAGGCAGGAAGTGCTACAAATTGCAGGTACAGCAAGCATGTTCGTTTAAGCGATAGCCAAACGCCAGTGTGCTTACGTTTCGTGGTTACTTAATTAATGGCTTTAGGTTGTGTTTGGGTGCAGCAAATCAGTTTAAGTACTTTTCTCAAGGGCACTACAGTAGGGACTTGATCCAGCAACCTGCAGGTTACAGGACCTCAACCCTATTTCGTGTTAAAGGGGAACTTCATCTGCTAAAAGGGTTTTTATTATAACGGTTTTGCTTATCTCACAATGGCTGGATATTTCACTGGAACTAAGTACTATCCTTAGGGGTTCTACTGTATGCACCTCCTGGGATCGGGATCTAGAACCTTCTGGTCTGATCTCCTATGCATATATCTATAATTCCCTAAATAACCAAAAGTGGATGAAGCTGGGAGGGGAAGAAAGGTGGTGGAGATGCAAACAGGCATTGGATGTGTGTCCCTCATCCCCAAAGGCCACACGTGGAGGTGGTTGAGGAACCCATGGCAGATGCATCAACCACCGTTGGCAGATAGACACTCAGATGGGCAGTGAACCCACAACCTGAACATGCCAGAGAGCCCAGTATCTTTGGAATCACGGCCGTTAGTTTAAGGGTTAGAAGGCAGCCTCCTTACTGTCTGTCTACTGCTGCATGGTCATGACAACATGTTTCCAATTGCTTCTTAAGCTAAGAGGCAGGCAAGATTGAGTCAGACTCTATTCCTGTGCTGGTCTGTTAGAATGAGGACCCCCCAGTGTGGATGCTGGGAAAGATGGTTACTTAGTAAGGAAAACACTAATATTACTAAGAAGGCCAGACACCCCACCCCTCCCTGATGACCTGGGAGTCTCCTAGTTGACAACAGCTCCCCGTTACCAGCAAATGATGTGCAATGTCCTGGCAATCTGCTGCTCCACATAGCTAACATAACTAACATAGTTAACAGAGCTAACATGGATAACATAGCTAACTGAGCTCAGTTACAATGATTAGCTATTATAGCCATAACCATCTTGGTAACATCCAATATAAAACAGTGAAACTCAATCATAAAAGATGAGAATGTATAAACAACAGCCTGATTTTGCAGTATTAGTTAAATGCATTGCTTCCAGAATGCATTAGCACTCTTCTCCCCCCCAAAAAAGCAGATATAGAAAGTTCAAGGAAATGTAGCCTAACTATTGTATTGCCTTGGTTGACCTTGGTTGGAAAGCATCAGACTTTTAATTGGGCACAGCTCGCTGCAGCATTATCCAACATTCAGGGAGGGAAATTTGCAAACGCAAATTTTTTTTCTATGTCAGCGTGAGGTAAATGTTTGGATTTGGGTTCAGTTATCCAGCCACAGAATACATTATTAGAAAGGTTCAGATGAAAGGATTTCCGACTCCCGGTACAGAGCTCATCCAAAACTTTCAGGAGTCGTCACAGATCATCGGTGTTCATTACAATAAAGATGCAACAGACAAACACATCCCGAAAGGATCGAGAAATGGGTGAGTGAGGCTCACGAAGCATCGCTGGTCTTGTGATGTGGCACCATGTCGCTGTGGGTATGTTGTCATGTTCGCTGTCATAAGTCTCACTAATGACCTCATGAAGGCTCTGGACAGTGACCTCCAGGACACGCTGACTGCTGGGGATCCACAGAGAAATTGAGGTCTCAGGGAGGGGTCGGGACAAAGCTGTGGCTTTTATGAAATCCAAACTTTGTAATAAAAGTATATTATTTTCCAGCAACTTGGCTGAATTATGGAAAAATGCTCTGGGAAGGTGATAGCGAACGTTGGGTAGAGTTTGGGAATCTGGGAATCTTACTCCTAGATTTGAAAATAATCACTTTCTGGCCAGGAGAGTATATCATTCTCTTCCAGTAACTTCTTTGTGTCTTCAGGCATGGTTGCCACCGTGTTTTGAATAAATGATTCTATTAAAGACGGATGCTTTGATGCATCTTGCTTTAATTAGAGTTTGTTTTAAATGGTGCCCACTTGAAACGGCTAACCTCCCCCTGTTTCTTCTGTGATTGGTGCTTCATTGTTTACTCACTGAAAGCTCTGTATGCTATGATAATGTTTACAATCAGACCATCTGGAAATCAGTAATATATCAACTGCATTCAGATTGTTCCGCAATCATTAAAGGCTCAGCCCTTCCAGAGTGCGGTAAGATGCGGAATCTGTCCCAATGTTCAACATATGCATCATTTTTTTTTTTTTTTAAAAAGCACCTTTCCAATGTTCATCTACCTCATGTTTTCCTCCATTTCAAATAACATCCTAAAGTTTGAGCAATAATTTTAAACAAATTCTGCCAACTGGAAGCTAAAGTCAGCAAATCCGCTCAGAGTGTTCCGGAAAGGGCTGGTGCTGATTCCCACCGCTTGCTGGATTGATTTCCGCCCCGTTTAAGATTCGCTTTGATCCACAGCGTTAAACAGGCGGCTCGTGATGCTGGAAATAAGTCTCCACGTCGTGGCTTGGGACATGTTTATAATGCATTTGTCAGGGCTTTGGGCATCATCAAGGCCAGCCGGCCTCGACTCTGCAGCCCCAATTCCGGTTTATCCAATCAGAGCGAGAGGCTGGATGTCAAACCACAGCTTGGGTCCGGCGTGGATCTCGCCTCAGGAATCAAACCAGAGGTGGCTTTTCATTTTCATTTTAAGGAGTTTTCTTCCCAAGCGAAGCGTAAAGCTTAGTATAAATTACAGTAAACACATAAATGTTATTAAACGGGTCTTTTGGATATGCTCAGTATACACAGGCTAGGTTAATGCTGTCAATGAAGTGTGCGAAAGAGGCTAGCTGTTTGTGAAGCGAGGCATCTACTGAAATCCATTGTTTCACACCAGTTCTGGTCCTTGTCTGGGATTTCAGGATTTATTGAGTAGGTCAGCCCACGGTCCGCACTCCTGATCAGTAACATGTACTGGTATAAATCAAAATGCACACAAAGCAAGGTACCAGAAAAGCTACCATCACATCGCTATACACTTTCATCCAACGTGATGCACCTTTTTTGGAAAGTAGGGTCAGCCAGTCCTTGTGGCAGTTGCGGGAGGGTAGAGGCTTTGTTCAAGGGCTCACCAGTAAAACAACATGGCTGACCTTGAGATATGAACCGACGACCCACTGAGCCCACTGAACCACACACCACCCCCACTGCCTAGTACAGTTATTAGTGGTTTACCACTGTGAGCCTGTTAAGGTTTTAGGTGCTGGGGAGACCAATAGGTTGGGATTGGCAGAGGGTATAACTGTCCTCAGTCTCAAAAGAAACACTGCCTAGATTAACAAACAGCGTATGCCCACTGGTTAATTAACACCATTGAATCAAAGTGAAACTACAGTGCATGAATATTACACATTAAGCTCAAGTTATTCCAAATAACATGTAAAGATGTAAACATGCTTTAAAGTCACTGGAATGAAATGGAAATCCATGGAAACAATTTCACTTACAGCTTTCCGCAATCACGCGTCGTTATCTTAATTCGATCGGCAAATTCAATTTTTCTTTGCTAACGTAACCCGTCGCCATCCTGCTGTAACACACCGGATCGCCATCCAAAGCAGCCAGGAGGGGGGTCTGCAGATGGTCTCTCCTTAAAGACCGCTTGGCCCCATCCGTGCGGTGGCCTTGTTTGCCAGAAGGTTCCGATCCGCATAACGGAGGCCTGGGTCCACTCGCTATTCCCCAATGAAGACTGTAAACTTCTGAAGGGCCTGTTCCCTTTCTCTTGGGGCGACTGGGGGCTGTTGTTCCACATACATGTAAGATAACACTAACCTGGATTAGTCCTCCTCTTATGTTTTTCTTTGCCAGAAAATTGCCCATGACATCTTCAGTATGTGAAGAATACACCTTGCTGTTGCCTATACCCTAGGCCATGTAGCACTAAGGAAATTCAATCTTTTTTTGATCTCTGCAGCTAACCATCGCTGGGTCGGGGTAACAATTGATTCACAATGTCTGTGAGTTCAAGGAGAGGCAGACAATCAAGCGGCCGGGAGTACCGCGGCACGCCGTCACCCCTTCCCGCGTCCCACAATGCCACCCTGTCAAGTGTGACAATGCGATAACTCTCACTTCGGTCTCGCTTGGAATTTGAATCGAATTTGGATCATGCCTTACAAGGCACGTCCTATTTTTAGGGAGATGCTATGCCGGCGCTCGATTCCCAGCTTCCCGTCCCGTTGAAAGGCTCTCTTTCACTCCCAGAGTCGAGGTGTGAATAAGGTTAGAGCGTAGATTCGAAGACAGAAATAAGTTTCACAAATACGTTTTTCCAATAAAGTGACACTTCGGAGACACTGCGTGTTGTTTAGCTGAAGTGCAGTGGGAATGTTTCCCGGTATAATGTGCTTTTCTGTTTCATTTCTAAATACAGAGCTCATTAATCTGTGGGACACTATCATTCAGCAACGATGGCACTCAATGAAACATGTTAAATGGCATTAACTGTACAGCATCAGAAAGCATCAGATGCATTAAGTGGATGCAACTCATCAGTTTCTCCCCTATTTTTAGTTTATCTGAGGCTTCCACGGCGCTCGCCGCTTAGTTCGCCAAACGCTTGTGACCCTGAAGCTATGAGATACATTGTAACTACTGGCGTCGTGCATTTTTTAGGAATGTAACTATTTAGGATGTTCTGAACTGTCATTTAGCACATCAGGGGCTCTGCCCTATAGGCACTCGTGTGGTCAAATGATGATGACTCTCTGGTGATTTAGTCGACTTCTGAGCATTAGGGTTTTAAGAAATAAGGCGCATATAAGGAGCACAGGCAGGGCTGACAGCAAACATGAGCCGCAGTGTGGTCAATGTGGGAATATAATGATTTAGATGAGAAGCTGATGAAAATGATTTTATTGATTGTTTTACGTATTTTTCTATTTGTGGATTTTTTGTCCTGAACAGTATGGATAAATTATATAGCCCTACCACCAAACAAACAAATTCCTTGTACTTTTTTGTACATGGTGAATATAAATTCATTTTGATTTTGATTCATCATATATGAGGCTAAGAAGCTCATAGATGCATGGCTTCCGCATTTTATCATTTAACAATAACATGGTACCTTCAACAAGCATAACTGCTCTTGATATAAAAGTGTGAATGCGGCTCTGTCTTTTGAGGATTGGATCTCCATTCGCAGCTGGGAAACGCGAAACAAACGGCCAGCTTCGGAACGCTAGAACCAAAACAAAGAGGCCAGGGCATCTTCATATGTGAAACATAATCATAATTCCAAGCAAACAAAAAAGCCTGAGAGGGTTGGAGGCCAGCGAATCAGAAAAGCACCGTGAGAGGGGGGTCATATGGAGCAAATTCGGGAAAGAATTTGTGGGGAAGAGAAGGGGCGGGGTGGGGGGGTTATAATTGACAAAAGGCACCCCAAGGCATCGCTGCTGAAAGGATCGATTCAGCGAGGAGGAAGCAGCTTAAAAGGGATGACCTGACCTAAAATCACCACGTTATGTAACGGAGGAACGTGAGCAGAGCACCTGAGATGTCTCTGGGCGGACGCAGCCGGGCTGCTTTGAAACAGCCCCCCCACCCTCCCCAAACACACCAGAAACAAAGATGCCGTTTATCTCCGGTCGCTGATTGGACGCACATGGCTCAGCCTAATGATTTAGCCAATTATTTAACTGCAATGTATACATGCATATGCAGGAAGAATGCTGAGAATCTAAGTACTTCTTACATAACTTACATACCAACAGCAGAGTAAAACCACCAGAAACAAAGTAATAACCTGGTTCGGTGCAGAAGCTACAGTATATACCCCCCCTGCAGGTCGTAACGGACTTCAGTGCATGGAATGGTAACATTTAACAGTGCGCCACTGCACCTGTAGAACAAGTCATCTTCTCTTGTGGCCCGGTTGATGGATATTTAAAACGTAACGAACAGCTTAACTTACTGGAGTGATTGTTCAAGTGTGTAACAATGGCTTCAGAAAAGTTTCAGTTACATGCATTGTATAATTTAATGCAACAATTACCCATCCGGTACAAACTGTTTTTAATAATTTAAGAAGAAAATTGACAATCAAAATGTGGTAAAAACCTTCAAGCAAACTGCAGTGAGGCATCTGTACCACCTGTGACTATTTATGTATGTTTGGCAGAGCCATACATGTACTAAACCTGCAGCCACAGAGTCCTGGTACGCTCTCTCTCACACACACAAACACTCACACACACACGCACACAGATTTGTAGTTATATCTTTGTGGGGACTCCATTCATTTGTATCGGCATAGCCCTAATCCCATTACATTAACCTCTACCACACACACACACACACACACACATACACACACACACACACAAAATCAAACACCCATACTCTCTCACTCACACACAAACACCCTGGCACACACACACCCTTCTTGCCTTCCCTACAAATTGACACTGCTCAGTGTTATAAAGTCCTCGTGGTCTCTGGTGAGAACCTTAGCCCAGGGAAATCTCCCATGATTCCCTGGTGTTGCAGATGACACAGGCTCTCAACAGCCACTTCTCGTTTTCGCTGAGTGTTCCAGACAAAGATCATAAGTATCGGGTTTAACTTGCAGAGAAAGTGACTTAACTGACTTTG
>JABFEB020000039.1:16584588-16613628 GCA_019775895.2 Stomatorhinus ivindoensis
GCACTCTCCTAAGATCTCCAAATGCACTCATTAGTTTTGCCTGTTTACGAAGTTTGCCCCTTGTGATGGGAGCAGTTAAACGCTCCCCTTAGTGACCTTTCCGGCTCTCTGTGGCACTCCGCAGATTTATCCAGCTCTGATCGGCGCTCAGAACACCGGGCCATACCCCCGGGAATCACGCGCCCTGCTGAATCTGGACTTGAAGGGCGGGTTTGGACCTGTAAACAGGAACAGTAATAAGGCAGCTTTCTGCTTCTCCCTGCGAGGTTTTGTCAAAATAGAGAAGAGCCCCCAGACAGGACCTGAAAGTATTAATCACTAAGTTTTTAGTTGCAGATTCATTAATACTGCTTATGTCTGTCTGCCTTACATAAAGCGTTTCGCATTCGGCCACAAGGCATCATCCCAATAGCTCTGCCAAGGTTGCAAATGGTGGTCTGGGCGCAGCATCTGCTTGCCGTCGCACTCCTGCATACTCTACCCCCCCCCAGGTCAGTGGGACACATTAACAGGTGCAGCTTCGGTTCCCAGGTTGTGGAAACATCATTGACCCCTCCCCCTAACCCCTGGCCGAGGCTGACCTCATCACAGACCTGTGTTGCAAAGGATTGTGGGTAATGTGGGCTCCGAACGTCTCCATCCACCCGCTTCCTGCCGCAGCTGACAGGGTGCGACTTATTCAGTTTGCTGATTATAATTAAAAATATCAGAATAATTAAAGTCTTCAGCTTGACAAGCAGAGCCATAACTTCGCCCTCAGACATTCCTCTCTAATTAGTTAATTAATCCTAACGCAAATTATAAGCAATAATTAGTCAGTCAAGCTTAACGCAGAGTCTGGCGACTTTCGGCTGAGAGGCGTTTTGTTTGCGCGGTTGCTGTGGTTTTGCCGCCGTAGAGTGCCGCATCTCGTTGTAATTTTCTTTGTTAAGCCTCTGACATCTGAGGTGACTGTTTGCTTCTTCTACTCTGACCTTATCGGACCGAAACGTGCTAGGCAGAATTGGTGCGTCATCCATCCGAATGGTGAGGATCATGGAACCGTGCCATTTTCTGTCCTCGGTAATTAATTTTAGCCATGTTAATGCAATTAGCCAGGAGCTTTTGGTGCAACTCTCATGAAGGCTGCATCCAAGACCCACGTGCTTAAGATGAATCCCGTGCCAATTTTATGATTTCAGTTTTGCTATAGTGTCAGCAAACAAAATGGCACCGTGCAGTGACAGATGCTCCTCATATCATTTGCATGCTCAATATCCTTTGTCGTTCTTCGGACACATTTGTTATACTGATGGTGTTGCTCTTATTGATTCTTATTAATTATTGTTTGAATAATAAATACTTCAGCTGTGAAAATGTCCCTTGTTAGTCTTAGTGGTGAGTTTTGGGCACTGATGCTCCTTGATGACCCCAATAACCGAAAATATGAAAATTATGATGTACTAACGCATTCATTAAAACTGATTTATGCCGCATTTACAGTACATTGTAACATTCTGACTTGATTAGTATGATTATTTCATAAGGATATTTTCTGCATATAACGTAAGATCGTCACTTTAACATACAGTACTGGTCCTCGTAGTAGTTCATTAGTCATAGCGCTCTTCATAATGTGTAATCATTTTACTGCAAAGCATGCCAGCTTCCTGTTTAATGCCACTCTAATATGAAAATTCTATATGGAACCAAACTAGGTTCCTGAAAATGGAAACACAAAGCAATTTCTTGGCCCATAGGCAAATTTCTCTCTGTCAAGGTCCAACTGAGGCCTTCAACGTCTTGTTTTAAAGCTAAATCTAACCCTTGCTGTGCTGATCTTCTTACTTTCTTGCAGTTACTTCTGTCAGCATCACTGATCTAATTGAATGTGTTCTGGTCTAATAAACAGACTTCATTATGTCTGTCTGTTTTCCTCCCCCAGTCTGTCTTTTCATTGTTTTGCTGGGGCTTTGACCGTTTTTGCACCTCGAATTAATTGCAAACCCAAAATATTCGATTCAATATTCGAAAGTAATGCTTGACCGCCAAATCCTAACCGGTAACCTTGGGAACAGAAGAAGACCCTGTAGTATATTGTTCTGACGCCTTACTGGAGTTATAAATGCAGTCTTTATTGTTTTTGGATATTACAGACTTATTCTGTACACGGTCAATAAAAAAATTGCATTTTCAGAGAAAACAAGAAATTTAACTTCGTTATGAGAGCCAGAAAATTGGAGAGGCCTGCCATGTGGGTGTGAATGAACAGGGAGACGTCGCTATTTGAAAGTGAAATTAAGACATTTCCATATTAAACATGCAGTGGAATCACTATAAGTCTGTAATTGATTTCTAATCTAGTGATTACTGACCGGATGAGCCCTCCCTCAAAAAGCAAAATGAAAATACTCAAACTAAATATTTAGATATATCCCTGCAGCCCTCTGTTGGTAGCAAGATAGATGGATGGATTTAGGTATATAAATAAGAATAAAAATAGAGCTCTTTAGTTGCCAGCTGTGTCTTTACCAGTCCTGGCGTGTTGGGTCTGGGAGCGAGGGCTGCCTTTCCGGATCGCCGGGTCTCGCCGGGTCTCGCCGCGTACAGCCCAGCGCAGTAGCAGCCTCACCATGTACCTACGGCCGTGTGAAGTTCACTTTCAAGGGGACAAGCGCTCCCGATGAAGACCTACATTCAGGTCAGCGGCAGGCCAGGCAGCGAGATGGGGAGCCTGGTGATGTAACATCCACTCTCCCGTCGTCGGTAAGTGACCGGGCTGCTCGCACCCCCTCAAGGTGCTTTTAAACATTCCTCAGTGCCTCCAGATGCCTGCTGGTGAGTTTCAATTTCCTCTTTCTCCACTGGCGACATTCCTCTGGAAACATCTATACATTAGCGCGAGGAGTCGGAATACGTCGAGCGTGCAAATCGCGGAATCTGCCGGAAGAGTGGGCAGCCGTAGCTGGCCTCCTGCCGGAGAGGCGGTGGTTTGTGCCATAGCACTGGAACCCCGACGTGAAGTCGCAGTGGCTTTTCAGATGTGCCTCCGATCGACAGGAGAATAATGTCACACCCTCTGATGTCCGCTCATTCAAACAAACAGTGAATTATCCAGTGATGTTTCACCCGCTCCTCTGCACTGCAAGCACGCCTGAGTTATTCCAAGCCACACGATATAAAATTTATGCGTCTCTGTATAATGCATAAGGTAATTCTGCAATACTTTTCCCACTGGCATTAATCTTCACAGCCAAATCTTTTTAAAAAGGCGCAAAATGTTTTAAATGATCTTTTTTTGTCGAGTTACCCTTTTAATAAATATTTCATTGGCACTTGAAGTTGGGCTTGCCCAAGTCACTCTCACATGAATAAATATATAAATAAATGCCATGCGGCCCCTCTCACTGGGACCAGGGACTGCTGCTCTGCTCTGGTGACGTTCACCGGCACAGATGAGAGATTCCCGGGTGGGAGTCGTGGCCTCCGGTGACATGCGCACATACAGAGGAACAAAAAATGGTATAAACAAGGAAGCTGAGGCAGTTGGGAGAAACGCAGTCCTGTTGTTAGTATGCTGTGGATGGTGTACGTCATGATAATGAGTTCATGTGGTTACATTTACGAAATAGCAGATAAACCATTGAGTCATACATTCGTAGTTTCTCTGGGTGTTCTGTGTGGCTCAGTTGGTTTGGCTGCTGTATCTGTGATCAGAAGGTTGTAGGTTCAAATTCCAGGGTCCAATCCCACTGATGTCACTGTTAGACCCTTAACCCCTAGTTGCTCCGGAGACTGTCTGATCCTGCTATCATAAAAACTCTGAATCACTTTGGATAAAAGGTTCTGCTATGTAAATGGGGGCTGCTTCTCTATCATGTTCTTGTCCTGACAGACAAGAACATTCAGCTTTCAGTGTGAAACTTGGAAGGCTGGTCCCAGGCAATAGGAAGGAAAGATATAACTTAAAAAGGCAGAGAGAGGGGTTTTCATGACAGCCAGTGCCAGGCAGCAAGCTGGGTTATGGGAACGCAGTTACAACAGATGGCTGTGCATGGCTTCTCCCAGCATCCTCTGGGGCACTGTGGTTCTTTACATGAAGAGACGCAAAGCCAGTGCAGATGTTTAGCTGCATGCTAACGTTCAGCCGTCTGCCTTCTGGCAGGAACACACCTTTGGTCATCACAGTTTGTGGCCTCCAGCCAAGTGCTATGAACTCCAAATGTCTCTTAAACTTGGGGATCTTTACACCGGCAAAGTTTATAACTTTTGTTCAACAGCATGTACAGAACTAACTATAATCCCAGTTTCAACATATCAACTCAAAAATGCATAAAAACTACGTGAAATTAAAATATAAACACCTAGTGTATTAGTTTGCCTGATACTGGGAAATTATTTGGACTTCATATTTGGGGCCTCATTTATAAATCATTCTTAGGCACCGACTTGATCTTAGACTTTGCACACGATAAAATCCACGCCAAACTTCTGATTTATGAAAACAGTCTTTTGGTATCGAAAAGTTCTTATAACCACCGTCAGATTCAGACTTGGTGTAGGCACTTTCCTTGTGGCAAGGTTGGGGTACTGCAGCTAGACAGAAATCGCGCCAGCATGTTGTCTGCTGCATAAAGGGACAGCTCACCCCAGAACGCACACCCTGCCCAGAGTTCGGCAGAAGAAATTGTCCCTACATTAGCTTGCCCACTACCGAATCTACGGGTTATCTTCAATAACCGGGTCATGATTTCTGGCAAGAGATATTGCTGCTGGATTTTTCAAATGTATTTTCTGGCGCTTTAATCACCACAGAATGAATGCCACTCGCTCCTATTATATTCGAAAAAAAGCCCGGCATCTCTATCGGCCGATATCTCCGAAACTAGGCAACTCCCAGCAGAGGACCCTAGACGGATAGATAGCACTAAACCCCCTCTAAAACATACGCGTATCTTTTTCAGTCTATATTATTATTGTTCAGTTCTGGTGTGAACTGCCTCTTTTACTGATTCATATAATAATAATAATAATAATATTATTGTTGTTGTTAGTGCGTTTTTATTGCCAGATTGAACACATTGTTGAGGATATATACGATGGTTTGCACAGTAGTTATCAATAAATTAAAATAAGTCGGCCAATTGCGAAAAACAATAGGAACTCATACTCTGATTTTCCAAAACCATATTTAGCGTAACTGACACATCCTTCAGGGAAACTTAGTTAATATCAATAACATATCATGGTTCCACACGTGTAAACCATTATGGTCAAACCATGAACTGTAAATCCACGGGCTGTGGTGCGAAAGCAGAAGAATGACAGTCTCTCATCGAAGAGAAAGATAGCGTACAGCGGGGAGATCGGCCAGCCTGCGTACGCTCATAATGACGAATAGCTGGTAAGCAGGTATACCTACCGTTTTCTGCCCTTTATTTATTTTTTATATCTATTTATTATTTCTGTTTTTTCGCATCTCAGCAGGGTACTGCAATGCTGTACCATGAAAATTGCTTGTATTTTAAACACTATGTTTTAAATATTTGAAGGATGTTGATAGTCACTTCTATTTTTCTATTACTTAAAGGCAGCACGGCAGTGGTTTTTAATGTTCTTTTTGATAAAGGGGTGCATGTTGAAGTACATTGGATTTATTGTTTTGTTTTTTATCATGGCATTGAATTCGGTGTGTAATACATTAGTATTAACTACAACATTTCTGGTATTGTGAGCAGGGGAGTAACTAGACATCCTGCCCCCCCTGGAAAATGTCACCTTAGACCCCCTGCTTGGGTTGGCACTTTCAATCGCTCAGTTGATTTTGCTAAGCAGTTTGGGGGCCCTAACAAAGTGCTTGGTCTCCCGAATCTGTCATGGCATCCATGCCCTTCTGAGGCCCTTGATCATGACATCACTAGCAGTAACTCCACAGGCTCCAAAACAGCATCCCTGCATGTATTTGCACCTGGATGGATGGAGGGATGGATGGATGGACGGATGAATGGATGGATGGATGGACTGTGGAATTTTATTTTCATTATGTTCTGATTATTATTATTATTATTGATATCAGTCCATTACAGGGTAAATTCCAATCACACACAGTCATTTGCTGGGGGCAATTTACAGACACAAATCTACCTAAACTATGTGTTTTTGGACCTTTGGTAGAAAACACCCATATACAGGAGGTTGGAAGACGAGTGGATTATTGTTATCAGTCTTATTATTTAATGAATGAGGATGTTCAACTGCACAGCAGAGTTAGGAAATGAAGCTGAAAGAAGCCATGAAATTCAAACGTCATTCCAGAGGAAATTGGCAGGAAATACGCCAAGTGGCGAGTGAGAATGGAGGTGCTGGAGGGGGGGGTGTCCTGCACAGCCGCGACCAAAACCATGTGCTTACCACAGCCTGACATAGACTGAAACCACGTGCTTACCACAGCCTCACATAGACCAAAACCACATGCTTACCATAGCCACACATAGACTGAAACCATGTGCTTACCACAGCCTCACATAGACCAAAACCACATGCTTACCACAGCCACACATAGACTGAAACCATGTGCTTATCACAGCCTCACATAGACCAAAACCACATGCTTACTACAGCCACACATAGACTGAAACCATGTGCTTACCACAGCCTCACATAGACCGAAACCACATGCTTACCACAGCCACACATAGACTGAAACCATGTGCTTATCACAGCCACACATAGACCAAAACCACATGCTTACCACAGCCACACATAGACTGAAACCATGTGCTTACCACAGCCACACATAGACTGAAACCACATGCTTACCACAGCCACACATAGACTGAAACCATGTGCTTATCACAGCCTCACATAGACCAAAATCACAGCCACACATAGACCGAAACCATGTGCTCACCACAGCTTCACATAGACCAAAACCACGTCCTTACTGCAATTTCACACCAACCATAACCACATTCTTACTACAACCTCACATTGACTGAAACCACGTTCTCACTGCAATCTCACATCAACCAAAACCACATTCTTATTACAACCCCACATTGATTAAAACCACATTCTTACTACAACCTCACATTGACTAAAACCACATTTTTACTATAACTTCACATTGCATACAACTGCATCCAAAATTGCATTCATACTGCAACCTCAGAAAAACCAGCAGTCAAAAAGCAGAAATCGACATGCCAAATTATGTTTCCCATATGAACTATTAACATTTATTATATCTAAAATGTTTTACCCTTTTAGACATTCTTTATATGGCAGAAAAAGTACAACAAAAATATGACAAAACAACCTCACATGTCATATAACAATTCCTGTTACATGGAAAGTATTAAGCAGTGCGTCGATTCAGAATTTAATAAAACACTGTGTCTGTTGAAAGCTGTATTAGATTAGAGACTGAGACGTGCTTGACAATAGAAATGTGTCCATGTCTAGAACACTGTGCCTGGGTTACATATTGATTGATTTATTGATAGGCAGCTGATATAACAGATGCCTTTTGCTTATCAGCTTCTGCCTGACCCTGGAGGTACAGGAGGTCCCACCTCTTTGCTGCCTGCCGCACCACTTCAGTGACAGCGACTCCCAAACGTGGGAACAAAGGACCCCCCCCCCTCCCATTCCCCAGCCCTCGTGCCCTCGTCCCCTTGGCATTTCTGCTCTTTCTGGGAGAGCTGAATTTGTTCAGTTTATTTCGAGTGACACCTACAAGCAGCGCCGGGCCCTAACTGGATGTGAGCACTGTCAGGGCGATTTGGGGGGGCGGCGGTGCAGTGCTGTGCTCATATGGAAGTTGGTGCGGGTCTGCGTGGCACGCCGGCTGGTGGGGAGACCCCTCTGCAGATGGTACCAGCACATGCCCTGGCGCCGGAGCTGTCACAAGCCATCACCTCGGGCCGGGTCAGACCGCCGGTCACCGTCGCCTCACATCCCCGTCTCGCAGAGGTCTCCGGATTGCGGGACGCTTTTCTTAAGGGGCTGGAGGGGGCAGAGAGGTCGTGTTAACCTGATCGATGGTCACATGCGTCGGACATTTACGATTCTCTTTTTACGCTTTCCCCAACACGCCAACATATCATGGTTGGCTCCAAGGTCACTGCAGTACCATGACACACTTCTGCTGGGGTTAAAGGGAACTATATTTCAGTTAAAAAATACATACTTTATTGTTGTGGTTTACTTCAAATAAATTAATTTACGTTTTTCTGTTCTTAACGTTGCACTACTGCCCATTGAATTGTCTTATTAGGTTCTTGCTTGGTTTGGAAGATGTTTTGTGGCCGTTGGTCCCATGCGACATTCTTTGGAAGCTCAGCCAAGCCGCACTTATGGCAAATCGACTCCTTAACAGTCATATGTTTGTAATGCGCTATTTACCTCACTTGTATGTCGCTTTGGACAAAAGCATCTGCTAAATAAAAATGATTACAAGTGATGTAACAATAATCCGTGGATGTACAGTAATGCCGGTGTTGTGAAATATATGAGATTTTGTCGTTTATATCCAACAAAGTTTGACTGTGCAGTATTCTGGACTCTTACTATTATGGGTAATAATTAACCACGGCTGGTTAAGTTAACATGCAACCAGAGCAAACCTTTCAGAGCACACATTCTGCAAAGCGAGGCTGTAATTAACGGAACGGGGGCATAAATCCTCCGGGCCGCATCTTGCGGGGCAGGAACCCGGGACACTAACAACGGGCTCCATGTCGATCGGACTCTCGGACATACGAGTGCCTGAAAGCAGGTTCGCTTATGTCCTGCAGTCATGCTGAGCAGTCTGTAAAGGAACCTCCAGCTAGTGAAGGCTTTGGAAGTGGTCAGGCAGCAGGAAATGCTCGCTAATTGGCAGGATGCCTCTCTTTCAGGCAATTTCCTCCACCCCCTCCATTGAGTTTATTGATTCATTACAGGACCCCAAATGATTATTGTTAAACAGTTCTTACACAGTGTTGTTGTCATATAAACTGGCTGTGTTTTATACTGCTGTTTTTTTCTGTGCAGTGAATCTGTCACTGTTACCTACATCCTTCACCAATTTTGTTCGTTCAGACACAACCATATTTTACGAACGTGCACGAAATCACATGCTAATGCAGAGTAACATAAGAGACTGCAGTTACTTCATTCATACGAAAGATTTATACATGCAATGGAATGCAATCCAAGTAAATAAACATTTCCAAAACACACACAGGAGATAAATTCATACAATGAAGAATCACAATTTATTTATTTAGCAGGCACTTCTACCGAAAGCAGGTAGGCCACCCCCGAGAGGAATTGGAAATTAAAGGCATTACTAAAGAATACAAAGGGGAAATCACTCTGTCAGCACTGGGGTTTGAACTGGTAACCTTCCGATTACTGTGTCTGAACCCACTGAGAAATACACCATCTCCATTCATGTGACAAGTGGGATAAGGTGACATACAGACAGCAGCTTTTAACCTGCATATCATGTAAACCTAAATCTCACTGAAACCTTTCACATAATTCACTGCAAAAGTTGGGTCGGATTTACCTTCTACCTCGAATAAAATGCACACAGTGCTTCTAGTACTTTTTTTTAGGGTCTATCCTAATATTCAATGAGCCTGCCGACATGTAAACACACCGCATCTGGTGAAGACTGGTGACCCACTGCCTTCATTGTTATTCGAGCCTTCGTGAAAAAACTCACAGCGCCATGCTGCTGGCCCCGGGCTGTCCAGATCTTTTTTAAAGAAAATTTATAGCTGATAATCCTGACTGCCCACTCATTCAAATTAAAAAGCAGCCTGCACAAGGACAATATTCCAGCTCCTTTTTGCGGCTTTGATTGGGATTGTACTCGTCCGATAACATGGCGCCGAAACGGAGGTCAGCGGCTGTCAAGGATGGCGGCTTTTGTTCCAACGCAGTTTTGTTTGCTTGGTGGCACTGACCGTCTTAAACGAAAACCCAGAAAAGCAGGCGAAAGCTTGAGAAAGTGGAGTAAAGCTGGGCATTAAAACTCGTTTCTTTAATGACTCTCTCCATCCCAAGGATAAAAGAAACAGGTTTTAATGATCAGCTTTGCATTTCCTTCCTGAGCTGTCGTTTGAGAGATTCACTCTGAGACGCTTGTTTGAGAGCTTCAGTATGTTAATCCAGGCTTTCGCCTAAGACGGTTAGTATTGCTCCTACTACCAAATTAACTCACTCAGTAACAATTACACATCATTCATCATTAAACGAGTTATAGCTTTATCACTATTTTTACATATGATGTATTTTTGTTAATTAGAAATGCATGGAGTTGAACAGTTGAAAAAGGCAAATAATACTTCTGGTGAATAAAAAGCAAGTGTTTGTACTTTTAGGAATGTCTTAAATGTTTAGCTATAATTATTCATCTAACTCGATCTTTCCCAATCAGTCCTCAGGCATTAACAGCCAGTCCACGTTTTTGCTCCTCCAAGGTCCCTGCCAGACAGTTCACATTTTTGCTCCCTTCCATCTCCCAGGGAGCAAAAACGTGGACTATCTGCGGGTCCCCAAGGACCGGATTGGGAAACACTGATCTAACTGAAACTAAAGACAGTCTCATTCACTACAGATTTCCTGTCGTCTGAGAAGTCTGTAAGCCTTCAGCCTAGGGCCTAACATAGGAACAGGAGCTAAACTGAAGCTGACAGTGCTGACCTATGTAGAAAAAATTGCATTTCGTGAGAAATGGATCATTTAAATATGACTTATTTAAATTTCTCTCCGTGTTTGTGGGATTTCTGCAGGTTCCTGTGGTCCTCCTGGCTCTCTTAAGGCTGCTGTATGCACGATTCTGTGAAGCATCTCAAATGTTCAGCTGGATTGGCCACATAATTCTGAACCCAGACCAGTTACAGTGACACTGAGGGGCACATTCTCCTTATAACAAAGGCCAAAAAGCAGTCAATGTATTAGAAGTCCTCTCTGATAAGAACAATGTTTTAGATCTGATGGCTTCGTTGAGCATAGATGATTATTACACCAACTCAATGGGTCACAGAGAGGAAAACAGAGGTTGAATCACTGAAACTACCAGACTGACACGTGTACCAACTCACTTCCTCTAGATCCTATCAATCTACTTGACCGACTGAGGTCAAATTTAAGTTGTTCCTTTTATTTTTCTTTACGCCAAGGAAGAGTGAAGCAGTTATAGAGGCAGGCGGGGGAAATCCGTGAGCACCACACATGCCTGAACACGGTTCTTGAACTGCACATTAATCTATGATTGTTTCAACTGACATGTAAGGCCTCTCTCTTTCAGTGGACCCTGCCAGTAGAAGACGTGGCACCTCAAAGTCACCCTCAATGCCAAAATGTTCACCTTGGGATCCGCTGATCCCTCAGTCAAGCTCAGCACATACAGGAGATAGGAGATGATCCTGCCAATCAACCGACCACAGATCAGACCTCCGACCCAGATTTCCTTTTCCTGTAGTGTCACTTCCTTGTAAGTCCTCAAATCTGTGGGTCCAAGGGGGGGGGGAATATAGGCTAACAGATGGAAAAGGGGAGAATGAGTTCAGATACTGCATTGGTACTTTTTAAATCATGACTTACTGTGACCCATGTGCTGTGTCCAGACAGAGACTCTTTAACCCATTTACACGGCTGAATTTCTACAGGCGCGGTTCCAGATCAGTACTTTCTCAAGGGCGGAACAGCCCGTCTCAGCTATCTGAACCTGTGGGCCTCCTGTCCACTTCATTAACTGGCGGACTAGCTGTGGCTGCAAGCTTAAATCAAAAACACACTCATCCCCAATGCTTTCTGCTCCCATCCTGTTTGTTTTCGATTTTGGGGAGAAGTGACCGGCACTCTGGTCGCTAAGATAATAGTTACTTTTGGAAGTAGGGATCGCTTTCATCAGACTTATCCTGAATTCCTTTAAAGTGCAGTAATTGGACATGACATTAATAAATTACTTATGAAAGCCTAATCCGAGCCCTTAACCTAGAGCCTTAAAGGTAATCCACTCACTGGTAATCTAAATATGTAGGAAACGTACAGCCTGAACACTCAGGATCCACGCAGATGAAAGGCATACTTAATCTTGTGTCCATCAAACATGTAAAGTTAAGTTAAAGGCAGCACATTTTCAATAATAATAACAGATAAATCAGCTTCCCTAATTCATATATGGTCTCAAAACAACACAAACTTTGATTTATTTGCATTTGATTTTCCATATATTTTTATTCAGCAGATGCTTCATGTAATGCAACGTACAAATGAGTCATACGACACATTGCATGTTGAGGTGAGTTAACATGTTGCTAACTCACTATCGCTGTGAGTGCAGCTAGGCTGAGCAATGAATACCCAGGTAGCAGTATCAGCAGTACTGGAGAGGGGCTGCAGAACATCTTCCAACAAAGCAAGACCCTAATAAGGGAATTTATAGGTTAAATATTATATATAGGTTATTTTTTAATGTAGCTAAATGACATGCTTGTCTCTGAGGAACACTGCACCCTAGTCTTGTTGACGATCACGTGGCTCCGGATCGGGCTGTTCCAGCCCAAAATGTTTCCACCTTTTGCAGAAGATGCATATCTGAGGCTCTTTGAAACTTGAACAAGAAGCCAGCTACATACTTTCACTTTAAGACCAGTGGAAACACACGCGCATACATGCAGATAGACACGCACATACATGCAGACACACACGTGCACACATGCAGACGTACACACGAACATACATGCAAACACATACGTGCATACATGCAGACACACACGCACATACATGCAGACACACACGCGCACATACATGCAGACACACACGTGCACACATGCAGACACACACACACAAATACATGCAGACACACACACGCACATACATGCAGACACATGTGCACACATGCAGACACACACATGCACATACATGCAGACACACACGTGCACACATGCAGACACACGCACGCACATACATGCAGACACACGTGCACACATACAGACACACACATGCACATACATGCAGACACACATGTGCACACATTTTCTGATGCCATTTGCTGTTACTTGAAGAACATCTCCTTCTAATACCTTCAGACCCCCCTTTCAGGAGCCTTTAATAAATGGGCTGGCATCCACCTCAAGCATACACAGCTAATGGAAGGACACTGCTGTCTGTTCACATGGCCCCGGGTGGCACGGCGCTCCAATCCCCCACTGGGTCAGCGGCCTGTGCTCCTCAGCCCCCCCCCCCCCCCCCACCTGAGTCGCTCCCCTCCTCTGCTCCGTCTGGAGGTCCCAACATCTCCTGAGTTTATTTCTCCATTTGCATGGACCCTTCTGAAGGGGAACAGAGGTCTCTGTAACAGTGGAGATAAAGACCCAGGCACAGCCCTTCCCTCTTCCATACCTACATATCTGACATGGGGATGCAGCACACAGGACATGGGATATAATAGATTTTAATAAAAATTATGAGCAATAAATAAGTATTAATACTTTGAGGGGAAGGTATGAAATTTGCCAGAACACGTTGCCTTGTGTCTTGAGGCAGTGGGGCACATCTTAAGGAGGGACGTGAGAGGGCAAATCGAAACCAAGGATGCCTTCATGTTTAGTTTTACTTTACCGGGAAGTAAACTCCTTCCAACCTACACCGCAGCCAGGAAACGGGAAACGATTCTGGAGAAAACATCACCTTCGTATCATATGAATTTTCATGGTGTCTCCTGGGAGCAATCGCCATTGTCATGGCTTAAATAGCCCTTAACTGCTTCTGCCTTGTTAACTACCATGCTACCGAGTAACAATACAACTCGCTTACATATCCTCATAAGAAAAAAAACACATCACAACATAAAAGAAAAACTTTTTGTATTGTGTGGTTCTGGAATAGTGAGCAGAACGTTTTGCTATAAATAATCCCTGAGATTAACAGAGAATCCGGGATTCAAATTGGGTGCTGAACGTCAAACGTGAGCCGTTAAAGAGCACATGCACTCAGCTCGTGCTACAGACCATCTGCCTGGGCCACAGATCACAACAGAAATGCCTTCAAATGATACCAGAGGGTGAAAAACCAAAAGAGGGTGAGACATACCCACACTTTACCAGGGCTGGGGCCATAATTATGATGATATAATAGTACAGAGCATTTCATTCATGCTTGTACCCTACATATTGTCTGACCCTTATTTTTATATATACGTTTATTTTTTGATGGCACATTTAATTTCTTAGTCTTTACTTTTATTCTATTTATTATTTCATATATTTTTGTCTTGATATCATGTTGTATACTTCATGCCACCACCTGGCCCAAAACAAATTCATTGTATTTTTTGCATGTGGCATATAAAAGGATTCTAATTCAAATTCTGATTTGAATTCTGATTCAGATTTTGATCTGGATACTTATTTGCATTCTGATTCAATCACTGTTTTGATGGCTGGCTCTACGGGGTATTGTTAACAGGCCAGATCCATGGCAGCGGTAGTGAAGGGGGGGGGTTGGCTTTTAGCACGGTGATTAATCTGTGCCATGATCACTCCTGCTTCTCCCTTAGTTGTGGGGCACCAAGCCCTTACATAACCTGCATGTTGTGCTTGTTTTGCCAACCAGGTGTCCTGCTGAGCATCTAAACACGATGCATTTACCCAGGAGGCAACTTCATCAGCCTCTGGGAAGGAAATTGACAAAGATCGTTTGCAGCAGTGCCCCACACTGACTCAGATTCACAATTACGATTAGCATTTATACATCATAAAAAGCGAGTGACATTCTTATGTCGGGGCCCCAAACAGAAAAGTGCCGTCAGAGTACACAGTACTCAGTAATACCCAGATGCAGGTATACATACTGTATGAGTAAGTAAGAGTCTGAAACAAGCAGATGCTATAGGAAGATCCTATGCCTTATGATTTGGTGAAGGATACCGCTCACGTCACACTTACGGTTTGGGTCACTGCGTCACCAGGTCACCAGACCACAGTGCCGTCTTCAGTTTCAGCTCTGTGAATCAGTGTGATGGGAATAAACCTCATCACGCCATTCCCGACTGGCATGCCTTTTCCCCGAGAGTGTTACAGACATGGGGGGCATCAGTCACTGGTTATGGAGCTCCGGGGAGACGTGCCGATGCCCGTGTCACGTTTCTGTGAGGTGACATTGCTGTACAGGCCTCCCCCAGCCCGCCCATCTCCAGGGTCCCCCTGCTGTATTGTCATACGCCCATTAAAGAGTCTCCTTGCTCCCGTATTTCCGGTGCTGCACTTTTACAGCTCGCTGGGTAAACACAGCGACAGGAAGCTCGCCGTTCCACCCCTCCCGTCTGGCCAGCGGTTCTGTGTCGCGTCCTCTCGGCGCATTGCCCACAAACCGGCGGGTGCCCGGGTGCACTCGGCGCTGGGGGCGAGGAGGGCAGCGGTGGGGGGAGCGGCATCGCTGCACTTTCCGTGAATAACCTTGGCCTGCTTTCCCAAGCTTGCTGGCCTCGGCGGTGTCACAACGCCTTAGCATCTGTTTATCAATCTATACGGATGAGTCCCCCCCCCCCCCTCAGCCCGCTGCTGACTCAGTAACCCTAACCAGTCCAGAGCGGATGCCAGTAGAGATCGCATGATGCGTTGTCTCAGCTACTCCAAAGTGTTTTTGTTCTGAGACAGTGGAGCACAGCCAAACTGCACCACCATTCATAGTTATAATAAGCAGAGGCTTAATTCACACTTCGCACTCAGCGCACGTCGTGTGCGAGCTCGTCATCAGGGCGGTTCGGGCTGGGCGCTGAGCCACCAGCCTTCACGATCATGAAGACAAGAGCACCGAATGCCTTCGTTTCTGCCCAGTATTTCTTTTTTTTCACAGCACTCTGCTAACTTATTTCTCACGGACGTTTCTGGGCACCACAAGGTCCCAGGAACCCGTCGACTGGTAGGTCTCCGCTCTGGGCCCGACCCATAACTTATCTCGGTAAAAATGTGGTTCCAGAAAACTCTCGGAAAGGGTCCCGACAGCTGCTTCGCTGCCGCACCGGAACGCTCACGGCAAACTCGTTCCCGCAAATGAATGGCTCTGTTTTGTGCTGCTTTTAAATGGGCCACCGGGCTTTCTCCACTCCGGCCTAATAATAACCATGTGACGTCGATGAATAATAAAAAGAACCACCTTATTTGTTACCATGTCGCTCACATAACTAATGTATATTTTATTCAGAAATAAAGGACAGGGCAGCAAACTGAGAATAGGTACCTTGTTAAGTTATAATAATAAAAGTATATTTTGAATCCTCTCAAGCTATGGGGGAAATGTTGCTTTCCTGCTGGATCATTGCAAAACAACAAGGGCAAAATGCATGCTGTCACTGGAAATGCACAAGAAGTCTTGATTTTTTTTGGCTCAAGTTAAAGTCAATGGCAACATCTTTAAAATGCTGCCTTTCACTGAGAAATACCAGAACCTCCGGTTCAGGCACCTTGTTACAGCCTCTAGATCTGCCTCTTCAGGGGAACATCTCACTTGACCTTTGCTGCTCCAATCCACAGGAGAGGTGCTGTATTTCTGGGGAATAACGTAAGGTGGTATTCCATGAGGCAGGATTTCTTGCTTAGACAGATGACTTATTGAATTTAAGGTAGTCTGGGCTAAATGTACTTTATCTTCATTTACTAACATTAGGCTCAGACTACCTTAAATCTGACAAGTTATCAGGCTAAGCAAGAAACCCTGCTTTATGGAACTCCCCCCCTTGTCATTTGTATGGGATAACCTGGTAACTCCTTTGGGGTACCCTGGTCACTCCTCCTCCACTACTCTGGGATAATCTAATTATTCTAGGGATTACCTAGTCAATCCGCTGGAATAACCTGGTAACTCTTCTGGGATAACCTGAGACACACACAGATGCATGCACAGGCATACACAGTCACACAGTCACATTCACAGACAAATGCACAGACGTACACAGTCACATTCACAGACAAATGCACAGACATACACAGTCACATTCACAGACAAATGCACAGACGTACACAGTCACACAGTCACATTCACAGACTAATGCACAGACGTACACATTCACATGCACAGACACACAGAGACACACACAGACAAATGCACATACACACAGTCAGGCACAGTCATATTCACAGACACACACAGTCAAACGCATCGACACAGTCACACATTCACAGACAAATGCACAGACATACACAATCACATGCACAGACACACACAGACAAACGTACAAACACACACAGTCATGCGCACGACTCACATTCACAGACACACACAAACGCATTGACAAACGCTCACATTCACAGAGAAATGCACATACACACACAGTCACATTCACAGGCACACACAGGCGCACGCATGGCCACACAGATACGTGATGATACACGTTTGCTGCTGTGATTAGCTGCTTTACACAGATCTATTGGCGTATCCTGTCTTTCACGTGTAAAACATGTAATAAAGTAATAAAAATATTAAAACAGCTACCCTACTGTCGTATGAATACGAATATGAATTCTCTGTCTGATTACCCCCCCCCACTCCAGAAGTGAGCTACCAGCAAGTGGAAGTATCACTCACAGGCCGGCTGGGAGCAGGCACACAGGCCCCAGTCTGTAATTCAGGAGTTAAGCCTCTCTGCAACACTGTCATTATGCGGGAATATAGCTGCAATTAAAGCTAAAACGAAGAATTTCCAGAACACTTGAGTCATTAGGAACAAAAGAGGTGCTTGTAAACATCTTATTTGTTATCAGGATTTCATCTTCCTGGATTAAGAGAATGGGAGTGATTCTGATACATAATGAATATGAGTGTGTGTCTTGGTGAACTTTGGGTGAAGTGTCATTCCAACCAGAGCTGGGAGCCTACGTGCTGCCCGGGGGAGGGGGGCGGGGCCTGGAATCTGCCAGCGCTGGGAAGCTGTCAGGCTGTCAGGACAACGGGGCAGGACATTTTGTACTCATGCACCCCAAACTGTCAGCACATGCATGTGCAGAACAGAGGACACATGGGAGTGAAAAATCCCAGGCAAGTTCAAGAGAAGAGAATAGAGCACAAAACCAATCAGGCAGCGCACCTTAAACCAAGACTGAGCCCGTACCACTGTATCCACTCAGAGCTGCACAGATCTGCAGATCTGATGGGGCAAAACCGCAGCAGCTGCCGTGCGACGCCACGGCCTTAGCGGTTAACCTGAACAGTGCAAAGAGGAGCTGTGCTGGTCCTGTTCTACCTTCTGTGGGCCCTGATCTACAAGTAGGAATCTTGCAAAAGAAAAAGCATACGAGAGCTAATGATTAGCAAAGTCCGAAAAGACCTGGGAAACACCGCAGAAAAACAGAGAAGAAGCAGGGGCAGGGGCACTTTGTAAGGGCACATCAGGAAGTCCTTCATAGCATCGTGTGAGCAAGCTAACCCTAACCCACAATGATCATATGCTCTCCAGCCAATGTTTGCTAAACACATGTGCTGTTTGTTACTAGATGGACAAGAAAGTACATCTCTATGTGTTTAATTACTAAAGCAAAGTATCTAGTTTACCACTAAATTAACCGAAGTATGAAATCATTACAAAAAACAAGCAGATGCATGTAAAAGTATGTCAAAATATAAAACATAAAGTATATAGAATATGCCAAATATACCATAAAATCTACCCATTATTTTAACATAAATAACTTAAATGGAACTCATTTGTCATTATATTCAGCAGTTACAATAAATGCAATAAACTCCAAATGTAATTTAAATCATAATTCAGTGACAAAAACACAGATACAATTATATCACTACAATGACAAACTTTAGATTGAATCTCAAGAGCCAACAGGAATGACGGCGATGTAGGTACACGCACACGGTCTTTTTCAGAATGAGAACGCTGTTGCATCATTTGTGTATAAAGTATTTCTCTTTACTGCTGTGACCCTATTACTTTTCCACAAAACATTAATTTGCTGGCTTTTTAAAGAGCTAGGGAAATGCAAATTTAAGATCATTTGTGTCAAAGAAAAAAATCGGGTTTTTTGGTGCTGGCATGAAAGCAGCAATCACAAGAAGACCTCGCTGTAGCTCTGGAGCTCGGAAACGTTATTCTGTAGCTTGTTTGCTGCTGGTTGCCAGTTTCTTGTTGCACTTGTGTGCTTCCTGCATGTCAAGACTGCCTTCACATCTCGCTCAGACTTGTTTGTTATGCTGGGAGTCTTTAATTCCACAGGAAACCTGGGATTCATTTAAACGAGTCAGATTGCTTGGCAAAATCAGCATTTTTTTTTGTTTTAGCTTATTGTCATAATTAAGAGGGAAACGCCCCCAAAACGCATCGCGTTAATTTTCGTCACCGCCGGGCGAAGGAAGGAGGCCCCTTCACCTGCACTCCGTCGGAAACTAACTCCTTTGTTTGCCGCAGTTTTCACACACTGACATCAAAAGCGAATATTTCAGATTTGATCTATGTTAAAGTGAAAGGAGAGTCAAAAATGTTTCATAAAATACATTATTCTTTTAAAACATTTCACCTATTAAAATGAAGGCATCCTCCAGTTCTGTCTTCTAATGTTTGGCATTTGTTGGAAATTGATAGAGTATCAGAATCGCTCTACATAATATCCTAAGTCTAGACTGTGTTGTTTACAGGGAACTGAATCATACTAATTGTGGATTAAGCTACCTAACATTATGCACCAAGCCAGGAAAATACTAAATTTATTACAAAAAGCCTAGCATGTGTCAGCTAGATACTTTGCGCAGTCAACACCGAGATCATCCCGTGAATAGATTAGGTTTTGATGACACATGCCCTGAAGCCTTTAGTGATGTATGCCCGGGGCCAGAGTCCTGCAGCAGTTATGCTTAAGCCCTGGATTGGCAGCGCTCACTTCTGTAGCGATGAACAAAGCTTTTCGGTAAATACCCACCCATGTGAGTAAGTTAAGGGTTACACTGTGCACCTAGAATGTTCCAAAGAAAAAGAAAAAAAATACAGAACGGAAGAAAGTGAATCACCGGCTCCCGGATCCTCCCATCTCCTGTATTTCCTTCTAGAGGCATAACCAGCTTTAGAATTGTTTCTTCTAAGAAAGTATTTGCTGAAGAGAAAACATAAAAAATGCAAATATGCCGTGTCTACATGCGCTTGTGTGGGTTACACCAGATATAACCGTAAACCATTAAAGCTCCTTGCATGTTTTACGGCCATGGCAGTTGACATGTTGTGGAGCTTGTAACGCAAGCTGAGCCGCCGCGATTGGGCGCACGTGCCCCGTCCTTCTTCCTGCTTAGTGACTCCGCAGGTCTGAACACAAAGGCCTTTTTCACTGCAACGTCTCTCAGTTTAACTTATGTAAAAAAGCGGGGTGAGAACATTTGATTTATTTCGATTTACAGAAGCTCCCGGTGCCGTTCTTCCCCATATCAAATTCACTGCCGCCTTACCTTACTTTAAATACCCGCATGTCACCTGATCTCAGTCTTAATGCCGTCATCGCAAGTATCTTTTCGATAACACACTAGCAACCTGAAAATATGGGATCTAAGCACAAGGCTTTTCTACCCCAGTCCGCCTCACTATTCATTAACGGCCAATTAATGTGCCTAGTAAAATGCAGTGAATTTGAATTTAGGTCAGTTGGGCACTAGGACCCTGAGTTTCTTAAAGGAGACAGTAAAGGTTAGTACAGCATCTCAATCGGGTCCTACAGGCAGCAAATAAAAATTAAAATGTTCAATATGAGATTATCCTTAACGACCCCAACATACACACACGCGCACACAATTAAAGGAGGCATATGTAATTTATTGTTAATTTTTAGAATGGAAAGCAAAATGCCGTGTATCGTTTGTGATTTCCCGCCTTATTATTACCATGCGACGGGAGAGTGAATGATACACGTTTGACCAGAGCTGTCTGCAGAACTAATTCCTATTAAAGTGATGGGAAGAAGCATATGTTGCGCCTCGGGCGCTGAGAGTCCAATCACCCTGCCTGCACGAAGCTCCATTTGAATACAGGACAGCCGGGATTCATCCTAAACCAGCCCAGCGGGGGTGGGGGAGGCAGCCCCGGGAGCAGCGGATAAGCGCACCTCCTCCAGCAGGACTGACCGGCGCCGGGCGGGGTGCGGCCGGCGGATCGCAGCGAACTGCGCCGATCGCCCGCTTTTATTCCCGACGCAAACCTAGCGGTTTTTTTTATGGTTTCCTTGCGGGTCCCTTTTTGATCGCTTTAGCCATGTAATTTGTGAATGTTGCACTTTCTCTTTTCCGGAATTTCACACATTTTGTAGGCTATTATTATTATTATTATTATTATTATTATTATTATTATTATTTGACTTGATAAATTTCTGTATTCATGTAGGTCATATTCTTTTAGCTATTTGCCTAAAATTACAGACCCCCACCCCGTCCCCGAGGCAAAAAGGTGTGTTATTCGGTGTAAATCTTTCTTTTCTGAACGTGTTTCTTAACTTCCTTGGCTGACTGTTGGATATTTTACTGTTGTAATTTAGGTTAAGTACCCGCTTAAGGGTACAAAAGCAGGACCCCCCCCCCACTGGGACCCGAACCAACAACCTTTTGGGTTCTGAATCCACGTCCTTAACCTCCAGGCTACCTGCAGAAAAAATAGCAGTGAATACACAGCTTGTTTACATTCATCCGAATCAAAGTATAGATGGACCTGTACATGGAAAAATAAATATTCTGCATCTATTATTAAAATGAAGCAAACCTTTTACAGATCCAAAATACAGCGTTTCCAGAAAGTGATTTCCAAAAACAATGCTGCCCCTCAGATTGTAGAAAAGTTGGCTCAGGTGGCTTTTTTGTCCCGAAAAGTCATTTTAGATTCAGGCTTGGGTGGAGGGGGTATTTATTCTCTCTCCAAATATTAGACAGTATCCTGTAAGCTACCAGCAAACCTTTTACATAAGCTTGTTCTTTACCTGAATTAAGTTTATAGCCCGTGTTATTGGTACGAACAGGTAGGATGCAGAATGAAGGTGTTTTTCTGTCATCAGGTTGTCGAGTTTCTTTACGTTAATTGTGTCTTTCATTACCGACAGCCGGAAGGCATACGCTGGGATCACAAAGGAGGATTGTGGGTAAGCAGTGGAGCCACCAACTTACTGCAGACAAGAGGGGAACCTCGGGATGGACCTGGTTGGATCTGTTGTTTCTGTTAGAAGCTTGTGGGATCGGGTTCTGTGGCCTTCACAGAACTGCAAAGCCTGACCTTGGACACGGCCCTCGTACATTTCCACAGATCTTCTACAATAATAAACAGACATTTGTGTGTATTTCTTTAGGATAGTTAATTATGATTATTACATAATCATTGAACGTCAATAGCTGTGGTCCCTGAGGGTATGTCTTACCATTTTATTAATTTATGATAGAGAAAATTAGAAATAATTTTATAAATAATGATTTATCTGTTTTAATTAAATTATGCGTGTTAGTGAAACTGTGGCAGTATTACTGGGCACTTCCTCAAACGGGCCAGTTTCCCACTTAAAACTGGCATTTCCCCGTTTCAGCTCTGCCTCGTTCGGTTCGGTAAACAATGCAACATTAACAACGAAGCGTTAAAGCGGCCGCCAGATCGGCCAATAACCCCCCCCCCTCAATAAGCGAAATGTTTTTGTTAGGACGCTGTCACGGTTTTCACCTCAGACACGGCTTCCCTCTTCATTATTCATGGGCTCTTTCTCAGTTTGTGATGCTGAATAAAAGCAGCCCGGGATCAAACAGCACAATTCGCCACGCCTGACACCAACTGCTACTGTTTGTTGGGCTCTGCCAAGCGTTACCTCTGATAATGAGTGGGATTTGTTAAACAGTAAATTAATGAATAATGAAATATCCAGGTTGATCAGTTAGGGAGCACGCTTGCCTAGCCCCCGGGCCGCTGCCGCGAGCTGGAATTACTCTCGAACGGCACTTGGCTGCGTGCTGGGATGGATAACGCCTTTTACAGCCCACTGCTCTACAGAATACTAAGGGAGTTTGTTCTTAAACTGGGAGCCTTGAAGGACACGTCTTTAACAAGAGACACAAAGCTCATTCTTTACCGCTAAAAGGATTCCACCTAAAACCTCAATTCCACAATCTATACAGCTGAACCGACCGGAATTAGCTTGGTACGCTTTTTAAAATAAGGCTGCGCCTCTTGGGTTCAGCCCGTACTGAACCTGATATATTCTGTAGTTTAACATTGCAGTTTAACTTTGTAGTATAGCATATCGCAGAACAGTGCAATACAGAAAAATGTGGAATAATATCAATGGAGTAGGGTAATAAATATAAAAACAAATATATAATGTATTACTTTTAATGGTTTTCCGGACTGAAATGTGGGAATCCTTCTATTAGTTTGGGTCAAATGAAATGGCTGTTGATTTATTCGTTATTTGTTGTACAGTAGGTGGTTTTCAAGACAGCTCAAGTTTTTTTTTCAAATCTCACCGCTAAGATCCATAAACGTCACGGGGGGTGTTGTCATTAAACACACATTCAAATGCTACGAGAGCAAACAAATATTTTACATTAAATGATTATCATTAATAATTCGTTTTGCAGCTTTATTAATTTTCTAGAGCAGGTTAATCAAGTTATTATTATTATTATTATTATTATTATTATTATTAACAATAATAATAACCGTTAATATTGTTGTTGCTGTTGTTACTTGCTCTAGAAAATATCCATTGCAAAAATACAGTTAATCGCTGTACCGTGTTGTTTTACTTGTGTGAACTACTCAATTCAGGTTTATCAAACAAACGGTTCACTAAATTCACCAGCCCTCAATGTGATTTGTGTAGATATTGTCAACTGAGGTCCACAATATGACACCAGATGCAATTCCTTCCTACTCAAATCATTGTAAAAATATCTCTTCCCTTGCGGACATGTGGCTGCTGAACTCAGCACCTGGGTTACAATACTTTCCGCTTGATGAGTCGCATGGTGGAAGCCGCAGGCCAGCCGCTTTTTCTATTGAATTTGCCCGTTAAGTCGCTCATTCAAGGCGGGGGGAAAGGTACAAGTCATCGCGACAGTTTTCATTATAAGATGAGTTCTCAAAATCCCAAAGACCCGCATTCAGTTGATACATGCCCAGCAAACACACACGTTGGCTAATTACACGGCACTAATACCTATTATTTAACATACTGTTCTCGCTAATTAATAGTCACATTGTTTACTGCATTTGTATATATATAGCTTAAAATTCTCATTTCAAATATCTTTTGACAGGAAACAATCAAATGCTGATAAATAGCCTATACCTGGCAAATTCTTTGTTCTTTTTAAATAGATATCAGTTTTAGGTCACCGATTCGGTTTTAGTTCTTGTTCACAGGCGCTGTCACAGGAGTGCAATACATGGCATTTCTGACAGACAGTGCAGAGCGTTTGTATATTGCTGTGTAGTCTTTGTAACCCCGTTTGAATGGCTGTTTTTGATGATTTTATCAGAATATATGCCATATGCTTGCGTTAGCATTTTCTAAGATAAATATCTTTGTTTCACGTGGCTCCCAGTCTATCCCGTAACACGCCGGAGATAAATGCCAGACTGAGATGTGTCCTAACTGAAGCAAAGTATTTCTGCTATTTTACTTTCGGAAGCCTACAGGCAAAAGATCATTTAAATATGTTATGCATAATGAATTTCGTAATACTAATCACATTGTTCGTGGCCTTTTCATTTTCCACGTTATTCTTCCATTGCATTTATATTATGAGACTATTTAGCTATCCTACCTTTGTGATGTGCGCAGAAATTTCAAGTCCAGCGATACGTGGCTCTTTACATTCTTGCATATGCCTTTCCGTGCGACATAACAATATTTAGCCATTTTAAATAAGCATATAGATTATTTATTTGGTGCGAAGCAAGTTTAGACTGCGTTATGATATGCTATATATAGCTAATAGGCTATGTCGCTCTTCCCTCCGCGAGGGAAGTGAGCAATGATAGTCTTCTCTTCAAATAGTCAATATATATAAGCTGCATAGTTATGTCCGTTTTAGACACGTAAACATATTATTCATTTAAAGTTTTATTTTGAAATTGATAACACCGTATTTCTGCACCATTCGTATGAATCTTAGAAAAGTAACTATATAATTGTTTAGAAAAGATTCGAAAAACAAACCTTTATATTCTATTGTCAAGACTAAGTAAACTCACCCACTAGTTGATAAACACGTTCATCCATTTAAAATGTGTTTCTAAAACACGCAAATATATAACCGGAAACAGATAGGCCGAATGAAACAGTGTCCTTCTGTCACACTCTGTCCTTCGTTATCCTTAAAAAGCTGTTGTGTTTAATTTTGCAGTAGTGCGCTTGCAGAGTTCTTGCCTAATAGTACAATCCGGAAATTCAACATTTTAAACAGAAACATGTACGGTAAAACACGAAGTTTATTATAATTATTTTAATATAAATGAAATCACTGGACAAGAACCAAATTCTACCCACCACCATAACAACTTGTCTAAGGAACAGAAAAATTACAGGATACTATCTAAAGTCAAGCGTTTTCACCCACTCACAGAGGTATAGTCACAGATAAATAATCCAAACTGCTTGCTCACCATATTTACAAACTTCCATTAAATTAAGCATAAATAAATATGTACAAACATAAATATCAGTCGCTTCCTCCCATAACCTGTACCAAAAGGAGGTTCCGTTCGACAGATATTGGATTTCAGTAAAGGTCAATAAAATGACGACATTTAGCAATATATTCTGGCATAAGTGTGAAGGGTTCGCATTGTACTTAAATGTACGTCTATGTATTTTCTCGCTTATGCGTTTGTCCTATTCTCTCTGATAACAAATGGCAAGAGATCAGTGTCCTTCACGTCATCGTGAGCTACAATGAAATCATTCGGACATATTCATCGCATTTTTAAAGACAGACGAAATCCGGTTTCGGTTGTAAGTGCATGATTATCTGATTTAAAGGAAGAAACCCGAAAGCAAGATATGGACAGTTGTAACAGCATTACTCATTAGAAATTCAGAAATAACAAACTCACCACACCGTCAGTTATACACTTAGTCGAATTATAGAGGTCACTGTAATGTCAAACACTGAAATAATGGAGAAACCCAAATGAGAGATAAAGTCGCCTTTTAAATTACAAGGTATACTCTCCCCATTAGCAGGTAATGGTCTGGGTGACGTGATTTATGACGAATGAGGAGCCCACGCTGTGAAAACTCGGAGATTAAAGATTTTCTCCAGCTAAAAATAAATATTAAGATATATTAGTCTTTTGCATAAAATCTTCTAAAATTACACTAATTACTGGACACTACTCTGATTTGTTTGCGTGGGGAAATCGTCTGCTGCCACTGAGACATTTAGCATTTTATTTAAATGAACCCCCTCACCAGTATTCCACCCAGGAATATTTAATAAATACATAGGCTATAGAAGAAATTCATGTTCTGCACCTGAAACTGTAAATTAGGAACCATGTCGGTGTGTTGCCTGTGTGTTAACACAACTTGGCATTTTGTTTCTAATGTAATTATACTAAATATTTACTTAAATAACTACACTCAGCAAGCTGCGTGTTTTAAAATGTAACAGCCGTTTTTAAAAAAGCTTTTATAACACAATCGGCATCCGTTTAGATCTAAAATAAATTTAATTTATTTATTTTATGCGTCAGAATAAAACCTTACAACGAAGGCATCGAAAGTTTAAAAATACAGTTTCAGTTTGAGTCAAAACAGGTAAATAACTGTTAATCCTATGGGAATTTTGCTCGTTTTTATTTGAACTGTGTAGATGCTTCAGAAAACCAGGGCCTGTTTTTTCCCTCTTTTTTCGTATTTCAAGATTTTAATCGGCGCGAAGCAATTTGGCCTGTTCGTATCTATTCTCCGGCCTTCTTTCCTGAAATTGACTTCCTTATCGTGGTTAAGGTGGTTAATGTAACAACGTGGGTCGGACGCATTTAAACGTCCACATATGCTCATGCAGTTTATAATAATAAGTACCGCGTTAAAGCAGTTTCTTGGATTTTATAGTATATGTCGTGCCATAAACGCGCCAGTGGAGGCTCTTACTCAACCGTGTTCCTGACATCGCAAAGCCGCAAGCCTTAAGCTTGTGTCTTTCCCTTCTGGGCGATTAATTAGATCCTCGAAAGAACTTAAATGATAAATCTTTAAAGGCTGTTGCAGTGGAAAGATTAATGGAAATTGACACTAGCAAATAAAACGTAGTTGCTATAGGAGTACGTATTTAATTGTGTGTAAATGCACAAATATGCCAAGACATAGCCTTATCCGTCGATGGGTTGTCAATTCAAACGATTAAAGATTGGTTTCAGGATGTTAACAAATAGTTTCATATGAAGTTCACACACCATGGGTATTACTTGACCTAAACCCTCTTTGGAAATGTCCTACGGGATATTTATACAGTTTGTATACTGCTCAATGACCTAACTTCATAGACCATTGGTAATGTGGGGCACTATATTTGGAACAAGGCCAATACATTTGCTGAACAGTGCAAATGTGTGGCATTCCCCGAAAAGTGACACAGACGACTGCCCGAGTCTGGCTCAGCCTCAGAGTGAACAGACGTGCGCTGACTCGGTCCTGACCGGGAGCTTGGCCCGGTTACGCTATGGTTGCGGAAACCTGCGTTCCTACTGGAGTCTTGAGCAGTTGACAAATCCACGCACTATTCAACAGGGAGCTGGACAAAGACTGGAGATTTGGCCAGTTTGCAGCTGCAGATCTTCGTCTTGGAATGTTTTTCAGGCAGACCTATATGAAGATCCTTAACAGAATGCTTAAATCATAATCTAAACGTACTTAGCGGGATACAAAACCTGCTTAACCGTCACCAGTATGCAATTTCTATTTTTTTCTTCTCTTCCATCTTCTTATTAAATTCTGATTCTTCTTCAAGCACGTTATTTTCCCCCAAAGTAACTGTAATGTTTTAAAGCTAGAATATAAAGGATTTGGGCGATTCTCTTGCTTGCGTGATCTATTTCCGATGTTTCTCCTCTTTATCTCCAGCCTTGGAGCCGGGTCCCTCTCCCGAAGTGTGTCGACTCGTGCTGTTGTTGTTGTTTAAGAACATCTTGTCCAGGCCTTTGAGGGCCTCTGTCAGGTAGTTCTGCAAGGCGGTGAGGGCGGCGCAGATGGCCGGTGAGCCGAAGCCGTGGGTGATGAAGCTGAAGTGGGAGAGGCAACTCTGGATGCCCGGTTCCAAGATGGGTGTGGGTCTGCTGTTACCCAGCGGTGTCCTGTCCTGGGCCAACAGATCTGTAAATTCCTTGCAGAGCTGCCTAGGAGGTGAAGATACAGGACAGGATAACTTGTCTGAAGGTCCAACAGGACACGCCACACACACACACCGCAGAAAAACTCAAAACGATACAAAAAATATCCAAATAATCCTCCCTTACACATGCAACAGTCTCCCTGACACATTCCAGAATCATCCTGTGTCTTCTAATAAGATATTTTATTTTATTAATCAGTTAAAGTATTACCTTATAAATATTTTAATGTGCGTGTCAAACATATTGATCGCCTTCCTTTGGAAGTGTTACTTGAGATGAAAAAGAGGTCTCTAAGAAAATGATAAAAGGTCAGCCAAATGTGTTTAAGTCCTTAAGACACTGCAATTAACTGTTCAGCGAACCAAAATGACCCCTGAACCTTAAACCTTCAAACGTTTGACAAGCTATCTGCAAACAATTAAATAACCAGGGCATCCATGCATTATAACCCAAAGGAAAATGCCTATCAAACCCAGACACCCCTTAGGAGGCCAATGGGCTAACCTGACTGACTTTTAAAATGTATTTTATGCACGTGCCCAACACATTTTGCAGAAAAAAGATGTAATGTTAGCCTAAAATAAAACTGATGCAAAGTTTATTCCAAACTATCTAAACGCCACTCCAATTATTATTATTATTATTATTATTATTATTATTATTATTATTATTATTATTATTATTCTGTTCCAGGTTTATCCAGCATTGAT
>JABFEB020000039.1:16613728-16636986 GCA_019775895.2 Stomatorhinus ivindoensis
ATTATTATTATTATTATTATTATTATTATTATTATTATTATTATTATTATTCTGTTCCAGGTTTATCCAGCATTGATATTAAGAGAATACAGGATCTTTGAAATTCCAATAAAAGAGCGTATTAAATAGTTATGTACGTTAATATTTTCCCGAGGCCAGGGGCTTGGCTTGATTGACAGGGGGGAGGTAACGCAATGCTAGGCTGAAAGCGAACAGCTGCAATTTTAAAACGTTCAGGGTGGATCTGCATCTGACAGGAGAACTACACCAGCGAATTTATAAAATAACAACAAAAAAAATCTATGACACAAGTCCTGTTCTGTCTAATTAAATACACCTGTAAGCTTCATTTACGGAACAGCCAATTGTGGTTCCCAAAATTCACATTAAAATAAAATAGTCAAATAACCACTGGAAAAATCTAGTCGTAAGATGTCTAAGGTTAATTGTTTTAAATGTTACCGTATCTTTTTCAAACGAATATATTACGATGGAGTCTTTTATACATTTCACGGTCCCTAAATAGGAGAAGGGGTTACAGAAAATGGATGTATGGATTGAAGCTTCGCCGTATAAGCCGCGTATCGCAGCACACGAACGTACTTAGTGGCCAGCAGCATGTTTTTCCGCGAGTGCAGCTCGTTGGGGTCCGTGTGCTGCCTGTTCAGGTACTCAGACACGGCTTTTGTGGGAAACTCCGTTTCGCATATATAGCCGAAGTCTCTGGCCAAATGGACCGCTTCTCCTGGGAACGGAAAGGATCACGTGGTTACATCAGTGTAGTGGGAAAACTGCTGTTTTGTTGTACGCTGAACTTTCCCTTCGGTGTATGAATCATAAACCGTACTCTTTGTGAATTCAAATACAATGGAATGTGGTCGTTTTTAACGCTTCGACAGCATGAATGAATTCTCTGTAAAAAAATACAAAGGGTTTTATAATCATCCCAGCAATAGACATTATCACATGTATTGTTTTGGCTTTTCCCCCTTACGGACTGTGACACGGTACACTAATCGTAATTATTACTAACTTCTATTTACTTCTAAATAAATAAATAAATAGATAGATAAATATATAAATAAATAAAAATAGACATCTGAGAACTTAGAAAATATTTTGAGAGCATAGGGTCTGCCTTGGATAAATATCTTGCTATGTATGTACATGTTTCATTTTATACTGTTTCAACCTGAAATAAATATGATTTGTGTTTCTGTATGTGTGCTTTTGCAATCTTTCCCCTAAAAAAATATTTTTGACAAAATACACTTCTGACAGGCCTATCTGTATACATTTTGTACATTGTATACATGCACACAGAGAAATGCAGACGTGTGCCCGCATCGTGGTGTGTGTTGGTGTGTATATGGTATGAGTATGTATGTGGCGTCTGCGCGCTCTTTAATGTTTTATGTCTTCGATCTCTCCAGTCCTTGTTCGGGACAGATAAACGATCCCAATCCCCATTTTTGTGTTAAATTGTCTATATTTATTCGATTTTATTCCTTGCTTAGCCTTCCTATGGGCCTACGCTGTTAATTAATTTCTCTTAAAGAAAGACATAGTCATACAAACGTCTCGCCAAATTCAAAGGAACATTTGAGAGAATTAGCAGGCTCTACCACGATGGCATTAAATGGGATTGAGACGGTCATATATTTACCTTCTACGAGTGACGTCAGTAGTGTGACGTTGGCAGCTTTGCGTCTGCCAGCAGGTAAATTCAAACCGATTTTCTCAAGCTTTTCTCTCAAAGATCTGCCACCGTTTTTAGATTTTGCTCTGCAAAATAAAGACAAAACGTCACGTCAAACATGTGGAATATATGCGCCTATTTCATTATATAGCATTAAAATTTGACCTTACAATACGTCTTAATAGAAAAATTGACATAATATGTATTTCAGTCTAGATGCCTAATGATTAATCCCTCTTATACGACCATGCTAAACCTGGCGACGTGCGGGTTTTAAGCAGCAGCTTTTTCCTATATCTACATAGGCCTACATATAAGTTTATTTCTGGGCTCATTATTTCATAATTGCTAAAAGGAGGATGTTGAAATGCATTATGGAAACTTTGAAGCTACTCTCAATGCAGTTTAAAGACGTTTTCTAGATGTATGTTTTAAATTAATACCTGAATAAGTGTAATGGCGGCAGATTTGGTCTTACCTCCTGAGGACACCCCCCAGCAGGGAGGCGTTGAGGCATTCCGGTGGGGAGAGACGCCGCTGAACCTCACCCACCGTCACCTTGTACTTAGAAGTGGAACTGAGGAGGGACAGGCGGCCGGGTACGGAGCAGAAGACCTCGTTCACGTTCACGCTGATGCCGCCAATTAAGCCGTCTTTGCTCATCATGAGAGACGCCACGCTCTTATGCGGGACGGGAACTGAGAAGAGACCAAGAAGGGCGAGTTGGACGGAGAAATATTCCCAAAAACACTCGCGTCGAGAAAAATAAAACTCAACGTTGCCGCATTTAATTGACTTTAAGTTGCAGTTAATTCATTTATACAACCCCGGAATCCTATAATGATTTGTATTCTGCGCAAAAAGCTGTTGCAAATGCAGCCCTAGATACATCGTGTTTCAATTTTGTTCTATTTAAATCTTAACCAGGAATAGTAGGCCTACTATAGTTATTTTTTTAAAGTATAGTTCAGTTTTTAATGCTAAGCCGCAGTTGTGATTGAGTAAATATTAGTTGAAAACGAAAAAACATGTACATGTTTATTATTATTATTATTATTATTATTATTATTATTATTGTTGTTGTTGTTGATGATGATGATGATGATGATGATGATGATGATGATGATGGTCTTGCTCCTGATAGGATAACTTTTACTAAATAAACGCAATTGTTTAATTTCGAAACTCATTAGGGAACAAAACAAAATAAGTTTTTACTCCTCCCGCAAATGACGTGTCGGATTCACGAAGCCGTAATTGCGTTGATTTATGAAATAAGGGCAAAGAGGTAATAACAATAATTATGAATTATATGATGATCATGAACTCATTTTAAGGCCAAAATTGCGATGTGTGTGCCAAGAGAACCACGCCAAGCATCCATAAAATTGTCCAACGTTAAATTTATATGATGCTTATCTGCAACTTCAAACATTTAGACAATGTATAGACAACGGGTGGGTGGGTGGATGGTTGACTCATCAAACATATTTTATCAAACGTGAAATCCCACGTGCAGACGCACAGTAATATATTTTAAAGCCAATTTCGTGTAATAGCTCTACCTGCCATAAACTGTCAAGATTTTTTTATGATTTACTTATATGTCTTGATTTTGTTCGTACCACTAATGTCAAAGAAAACTATTATATAGGAAACGTATGTATCTAGTAAAATTCTGCTCTGGATAAATTTAATACAATTACCGAGTATTCGGGCCTATCTAAAACAAAAAAAACCAAATTGAGATTGAGCAGTAAATGGATCAGGAATACATCGTTATTGATCTATTTAATTTTCTATAAATAACTGGTCGTTATAATTATCACATTTAAATAACAGCAAAATGTCTTGACGCTGGCTATTCCAAGCCAAAGGTCACGGTCCCTGCCTTTTGTATTAACAGCTCAACAGAGGATAATACTGGAAATTGACCCTAAACGAGCTCAGGAGAAATCCACATGAAAAAGACATTTATCAGGCTGGCTACTTTAACTCCACTCATGTGTTCGCTCTTCGGGGACCTCATATCCCGAATTACCTCGGAAATAATCACTCCCTAACAATGGTCGGTGATTTCCAGGCGCGCTGTTCTATACAAATTAAAAGGGAAATAAAGGGTAAAACGTATTTCACATAGGCCTACTTTTATGGTAGTATTTAATGCTGCAGTTAAATAATTAAAGTATTATTTAAACATGCTCTGTTCTATAGCTAGGTGTAGTTTATGTGCACGATAAAAGGGTTTAGTCTTTTAAAACTTATATTCGAAAATTCGACCAATCGTTGGTTAGGAGTGCATTCCTGGCAATTTCTTCTAATGATTTCTACAGTGATTAATGGCACAAAACCGCGACATGCATAAAGCGCGTACATTTTGCATTTCATAACTGTTACTCTGACTGATGCGGTATTTATCTTTGACGTGAAGTTATTTGTCAAATGCGGCGGTCAAATTCAACCACCAAGTTGGCATCCCTGACTTAAACACAATAAATGTTTAAACTAAAGGGGGTTTTTAGAGTTATGTAGCAAACGTCATAGTAGCTGCGCCGACTGAAAGGCAGCAATGAATAGCAACAGGATGAGACCATCTAAAATTACTTGACAGTTGCGTAATTTAGACCCGTCTATCTAGAAGTTATGTACGACGTTGCACGGAAACTTAAAATCAATTTGTATTATTAGTTAGACTTTTAATTGAAGAATACATCCAGAGTAGTTATTTCCCGAAATGCTTTCTCTTGTTTATTTTCTTCAGTTAATATTGCCAAGCAAACACACCAACAAAATCTATTTTATAAAATCTCGCAAAGTCAAAGACTTTCTATGTCGTACGCCAGCCATAAATATTTTATATTGCCTTACCTTTTTTAATGACCGACTGATCCAAAAGATTCATTCCACTGTTGTTTGCGTCCTCAACGGCCTGCAAACGGAAAGATGCCGCAAATCGGACAAAGCTTCATTACGCAGGATTTTAATGAAAAGACGCCAAATTTTATTTATTAAGACCCAAAATTTATATATTTCTTTAATATACGACCACGCAATATATACCAAAGACATACTTAAAAGGAACGAAAAGGTGTACAAACAAATCTCGTTGTCATTACATTTACTAGAAGGAGACAGGTTATTTATACAACAGTGGCCAATATTAGTATAAGTATTGATCAGTTTTAGAAATGCTTGCAAGTTTAACAAGTGAAATGAATTAAAATACTGATTTCACAGATGGGAGTGCCTGTCAATACAAATGTCAATTTCAAAGTAAAATATTGAGTAATACAAAGAGCAGTAAAAATGTCAAAGGAATAATAAGTGAAAGTAACCGTATGACACAAATCGTACGCCGGTTATGCGGGCCTATTCGTTTTAGCATGGTGCTACGGGTGTCTTTTCAGGAATAAGCATTTAAGTCAAGACACAAGCTTTAGTGTTTACTTTATCAAACACTATTTGTCTGGCAATATTTTCTTACATCAATCGCTAGCAGCTTAAATAATAACAATTCATAGTTAATTGTAACTAGGCCTATTAATGGTTAATTCGATGATGATAGTAGTTCAAGATAAAGATTAATATATCAAGACTAAGAAATATTTTATATTTATTGCATTACAGTTTAAATAAAATGTATTGTGGTGATGTTTAACTTAATTGCTCTATTTACTGCAGAAGGATCGGCGCTACCGTTTTGAAGATTTGTTAATGACTTGTCTGATTTTCTGTCTAATTAGGACCACCTGCTGTTTTCTGTACAAGATATTCACACAGCGTGTTGGTATTTAATATTCACTCCGGGGATTGTAAAGATTTAATTTGGACTAAATACGAAAATTAGGAATACTTGTCGTTAAAAATTTTATTGAGACTTTTGTCAAGACAGACGCGCCGGCCTCCTCAAACGGCGATGAAGAATACAGTTGTAATCTCTGTTAACAAAGCCCAGGACATTCTTTATGACTGAGTATTACAGCATGCATTTTGAAGAATTCCAGAATATATGCAATACTAACCAAAATGAATCTTCGTTATATTGTCGTAGTATATTAATTCGAAATATAGAATTGGAAAATCTGATATTTGTGATTTACTAACAAATGATAAATGAGATGTAGGTCAAAATTACAAGCATATTGAAACATTATAAAATGGCCGTATTCAAAAATATCATAGGCAAACACGCACATCTCAGTACCAGAATATCGCTTAAAATGTAGAAGCATACTGCCCAGTGCCGTTCACGTTCTGTAGCATGCAAAGGGGATGCAAATGTAAACAGGGAAGTGGAAGTACTCACCTGCACGTCTTCCATTCCGTGAAGGCCGTGAAGCGACAGACTGTCTCCCATTCCAGATTCGAGCCCGTGGGGCGCCGAGTGAAGAAGCACGTCTGGCCGTCTAACGGAGGCATAGTCCCGCCTGGGGTCGAGTCCAGAGAGCTGGGGCAAAGATGCCCGCGGCTGGGGCAGTAAAGAGCCTGTCTCATTTCCAACCTCTTGTCGCTGTCTTTGCCCCCAGGGATGTTGCTGGGGTTGATGTAGAGGGTTCAGGGAGTAAGGGTCATTAACGTGGGAATACGGATCCTGGCTCTGGTGGTACGGAAGCGGCTGATATGGCGGCGGAAAGTAGGGCGGCTGGAAGTCCGATGATGGAGTATGGGATAGCGGCGGGGCGCTGGAGTACGGTCCCTGTGACACCGAGCCCAACTGGGACAGCCTGGAGCTGTGACTCGGTACTCCATCGTGCCGGTCCTTCAAAACACAGAGCACGGGGATATTTTACACATGATACAGTGAAGTAATTCAGACACAAACTAAATACAATGCATTTATATGAAAAGACATTAAAGTGGATGTAAAACTAAATACCTTGTAGCTAAAAAAGCAAAAAAAGAAGAAGTGTACAAGGCCCATGACGCAATATGACCCAAAATATTTTATTATAAAGACACTGTTCCCTATTCTTTTTAAATTTTCTTTTTGCGATCTCGTCACTATAGCAGAACCAAAAACAATTGTGTCATAATGTTAAAACTACGGTAAATAAATTGGGGACTTAAACATACGCTATTTTGCAATAGGCCACTTCATAAATTGTACGCAACAGTGTGTATACTGCTCAAAAATAGATGAAAATATTATTTTTTTTGTCATCAGACGCCCGCTAATATATACCGACAAGATATAAGAACGCTAAGCACCAATGAATGATAACAGACCATCCTCCACCAGCTTTAACTTCGGCACTTATATAATTCCAGCTAAGCGAAATTTAAATTGTGCTTAAATGTTTAAAAAAGTAACATCAACGACCCGACTCACCGTAGCTGAATAAGTATGGACTAACATCTGGGAGACGGTCTGTTCACAGCAAAAACAATAAAAATTAGAAAGAAATCAGTGTATACAGCGTAGCAGTAAAAAATATTTTGCGGTGTCCAGTACTTTCCATTAACTATTTTTCCAGATCGCGATTAAACAGAATAATCGTGTTATTCGGGCATAAATGTTATATTTGTCTCAGGTTTCAGCTAGAGTCCTCTTCAATCCAAAGCTTGAGTCGAACTGCTCGCCTGCTCCTTCCCTCCGTTTCTCTACACCACCTCATAATAATTGTTATTCATGACTATTAATATTACAGGAATACTTAAAGCGAGAATGGCGGACAAACGGAGCGTGAAGCTGCAGTCAGCTCTGGCGCTCCCCTGCTATTGTAAATGACGTTCATTCAGCTGAGAATTACTAGATGTAATCAAACAAGGGGGGCTGGCAGAGGAAGACTTTTAGCAAAGTTTAGCGCGTGAGAGGCAGCAGGAAAACGGACGCGTGCAAACATTTGTACACACATACAGGCGCACACACATATGTTATAGTATATATACAGTATGCATGTATGCACACAAGGCGACGTAAAGCAAAGCATGCATTCATTCGTACACATAGATGACCTTTAAGTTACCTTTCTTAAATTTCTATTTCTTTCGATTTGATGTATTATTAAGATTTTTTTCTTTTAGTTTCAACGTTTACAGATTTACACCTATAATAAATTTAGCTCAGGTGACATCCGCACTCAGCATTAATACAATTTGATCACTACTGGAGGTAACATACCGCGACTGAACTTCAACGTTTGTGTTTAATCTTTGCACAAACCCAGCGTATATGCAATACAACCGCCGTCCTCCCGACCTGTATATTTAATATGGAATGGAACGACAGGAGTCCGCGAAAATACTTTGTTCTTAAACTTCGTAAACAACAGAAAACGACCCGACCGACTCACTCAAACACACGTCATCTCATTAATTTTTATCTAAATTATAATGCATACAAAACATAAGTAGATTAGTCCATTTTAACATGATGCATAGTTATTTAATACATAATACTTCTATACTTAAGGCAAGATAGTAATATTCCAAAATTAAACTTTCTGACGTTTTGCATGGACACAGGTCTCACGTGCTGATTTTTATCCCCAATTTTGCAGTTGATAATTAGCCAGACAGAAGCTGTGAAAGCGAAGGTATTTGAGGTTATTGAACGCAGATCCCCGCCAAGCTTAACTAAAGAGTCTGTGAAATCTCACGCGGAGTCCATTCAGTGCGGCTCGCACTCCCGCATACGCCGTTTGCAAAGGTCTTTGTGCATGCGTTTTTTCCCGCGGTCGTCGCCATCTCCGTATCCGTTATGTTTATATCCAAACGCGTGGCCTTTCCATTCCTACCAACAAGGCTATTTTTCTGTAAGCTTAAGCGATTTGCATTTGGTCCTTTGTGAATCATCGTATTCAGAATCCCCTTTTATTTCAAAATGCGTTATTAAATTGTAAATATCACAATATAATTCAAATGTCGTATAAAACAAATGAACTAGCATGCAATTTTAAAACTATTCTTTTGCCATACTTATAAATACAGTTAGCCACTTCGCACAACAGAATGCAATTGTAAAACAAGAATTAAACTTCAACTCAAATCATTCTTAATATTTCCACAAACGAGTATTTTTTCCTATAAAATAATTTACTGTTATTTGTTTGATATTAGTTAAACATCTACTCTTTATGAAAGTCCTCTTATTTTCAGAATGATATTTAATTGTTAAAATATTATGTTCTGCTGAATATTTAATCATTCATATAAAATAGACCTATTTCCCCCTACGTCTTTAGACTAAAATTTACTCCGCATTTTTCTGTCCCCAAATAGAAATTAAGTTTCTCGGTCTAAGTTCCATAGAGTCTAATACGTGTCAGTATACAGACGTTTAAGACCAACTACACTCCGTTTGCCAAAATAACCTTGTTATAGTGTGGATTTTTTTCCGTCATTCCATTCTGGCTGTTTCTAGACAAAAAAAAATCTGAAAATAAATCACAGCCACATCATCTGGGATGTTTAACAAATCTGTCAAACTGTATTTTTAAAAAGTTCGTTCCCGTGTGAATTACTAGAAAACATGTAGGAAATTAAAATGCCCTACCGCTATAATCTCAAGTAATTGACTAAAACATTACCTCATAAATATCTTCATACTTCACATTCTCTACTAGTTTCCAGAGCATGTTTGCGGAGTGATCTCAGTTAACTGAGTGCATTCATGTGAGGAGTAGATAACTGAACTCTCTCTCTGCCTCTCTTTCTCTCTCTCTCTTTCTCTCTCTCTCTCTCTCTCTCTCTCTCTCTCACTTACTCACTCACTCACACACTCTACGTCTTACACGCACAGTGTACACATAAAAATATCCTTCACCTATATCTAACACACGCTTCTTTGGACTAAAAGTTAATATCACTGTGATAAAAGACAGGGGAAAATCCAGAATTCAAATATAAAACATCCTATACATACATGTGGACGTGCACTGACGGCCAGTGATACGGATTATTAATTTTAATGCAATTATTACTGATTTTGGATAAAGCATCGTAAAAAGATACCAACACAAAGATAAATATTTCATGTAGCTGGCCTTTCTGCTAATTCGTGCTTCAAAATATGAAGAGTTCTAATAAGGCATTATAGGGTTAAATTGTGTGTGGAAAGTAACCTAGAAAAGCATAATGAATTACATTAATCTATACATTTAAACTATACGATTTAGCATATATTATCTCTGTGGTACGCAAACACAAACCCATATTAACATTTTCTGTGCGTTTTATATTTGTACCATTCCCTGTACTACAGTGCCAAAGCAGACATGCTCATCCTCTTAACGCTTCAAATAGTAACCTCCTATGATACCTCACGCGGAAATATATAACACGAAAATTTAATTTCGTTTAATAGTACATTCCATAGTCAGAATAATTTGTGTAACATGTAAATGCACGTAGTGTGAAAATGTACAGTGCACGCGTTTGTATTTTTCCTTCTTCTGGGCCTACATGTTTTTTTTCCAAGCTTGTTTTGTAGCAGGATCGTCGGGTAATTCAAACGGTACATACTTTGAATTGTTTTCTCTGTACCTTTAAGGACTTTAAAGCAGTTACCTGGGCCTGTCTTAGGTATACGTTTCTCCCACACACAACCCCTTGTCCGTCTAGCTGTACAAATGTAATTGTGTAATATATCGCTTTTTCGATTGCGGCGTTAATCAGGTGACAGTAGAGTAACGTCATCATATTTAAAAAAAAGATATTAACTTGTATGGAGCGTCCCCTACCGATTACAGACAACTGATATCAATAATTCTCTTATGCAACTTTTTGTCCATTGTTGTAGCCTTATTGAAACACAGACACGCGCCCACACAAATGACCTTTGTAATTACACGACGTCTTTAACGAAAATATTTTCTTTATTATAATCACAGTCACTTCAGACCGTCTTGAAACACGCGTTGACCTTCAGTTTACAAACGTTCCAGTTTTTAGTCTTTATCTCCCCCTAGTGGCAAAGAATAGCAACTGCTTACATACACTGATATAAAAAGTACAGGAGATCTGCTTGTACGACAGAGATCATTAGTGTATTGACGAAAAAGGAAGACAACGAATACAATAAAAAAGTATTAATTGGATATTTAAATGTAACTGCAATTATAGATAAACGGTGCTTTAACTGGAAAAATATTTTCAATATAATGTGCAATTTTATTTGGTGTTTTGTGTGTATTCAGTGCTATTATGTTAATTTAGTTAAGGTTTAGGTCATCCATTGCAACAAAATAAGTAATTTAGCTACTGAGCAATTGTAATTGTGCTGGTGAGCAGAAATGCACCAGCAACATGATACTCTTCACTGCTATTTCTACACACAATCCAAAATAAAGCAGGATGTGCGGAGGGCAGCATCCTGCAACGTGGGCCTGTGGTGGTGTAGCTGGGCGTCAGCACATGGTGAGGGGGATACGAGGGGGGAGCTCCCTCCGGGGGCATGGAGGGCCTGTAACTGGGCCAGCCCCCCCTCACGGAGACTCTTCCTTTCTTCCTCTCCTTCAGAAGAATCCCGCATTGATGTAAATAAGGGTAGCAAGGAGTGGGAAGGCGCTTTGAAAAGCCGGCAGATTTCTTGCCTCATTCTGGATGAGACGCCCCGTCATTTGCCAGAAGGGTTTTGATGATGTTTCGTTTCAAAAGACAATCGGACTGGGCAGCGTCATGGAGATCTGTCACACTCGCACGTCGTGTAATCGCTTTAACTTTTAGTGATTGCTGCCCAGTTTTCCTGCCTAATTTAAGATATTCAGGCTACAAGCTAAAAGCTACAACAACATAAGACATATGCAGAGGTCAGACCTCCATTCTGATATTCACTATTTAGCACTTTTATCCAATATGATGTGGTCAGCCGGTCCCCGGAGGAATTGGAGGTTAAGGGTCTTGCTCAAAAGCCCAACGGTAAAACCACTCAGCTGACCCAGAAACCTGAACCAGCAATCCTCCAATAACAGACACAGCATCCTAACCCACTGAGCCACACACCACCCCATAGTACTAAATATCCCCCCCCAGCCATTCAGATAAGAGACTAGATTCGGTGTGAATAGAACTTCAGTGTCACTCCATCCAGCCATGATGAGTAAAACACTTCACCTTTCATCCACATTCATTTTTATGGGCATCACAGAACATTAGTGAGGATTTAATTCTTTTCTTTAATGTGTAATACGTGAACAACCCACATGGCTGTTGTTGTACGCTCTCAGGAAGTCTCTCATATCACACTCCTCTTTAACACTTACTCACAATTTCAGGTGAGAGGTGGCATCGTAAACAGCTGCCTTATGTGTCAGATTCTTTTATCAGTGGTCTTCTTTCTTTTTCTAGAATGTAATACTGACACAAAGGCAGACTTATGGACAGTGTTGGGCCCTCGTCCAGAGACTGGCCTACTTTCATTCCTGAAATGAATGCACAGTGCCTGAAAATGAGGTTTATTCCTGCCAGCGTTCTGTAGCCAAAGCCACATAGATGGAAACTGGCACCACTTCAGTCTCACTGGGTCCAAGGCTCCAAGCACTAACAGATGTCCCTGTCAGGGTGGGAAAATATTAGGCCAAAATCTTCTACAGACTGGGGCGTTCGTCATGATGTCTGCTGCTGTACGTGTGCCCGTGCCCCTAGTGGCAGAACGGAAAACTGCTACTAATCCATGTTTTTCCTGTTTCGTATATCAGCCTCCTGGGAAAAAAAGGTAAAAGAACATTTCCTAAGTCCAAAAACCAACTGGTAGCACAAATTTATAATTCTATACCCTTAAGTACTCTCTTTGAAGTCTTTGGCTCAAAGTAGCAGACACAACACTGGGAAAAAAGGCAGAGACAATAATGTTAGACAGCAGTAGTTATATCACGCACACATTTTCATTTTTCCATAGCCAGGATTTACAGAAGATACCCAATAATCCATTCGAGTCAGTATCTTTTTCAATTCAGGCTGTATTATGCTGTTAAAACTCAATCCATTCCCTCCAGTGCCTGTAGGTGTAAGCGTGATGCTGTGTGTGTGTATGTGTTTGTGTGTGTTTGTGTGGTCATGTATGTATTACATTGTGGGGACGAAATATGCCCACAATGGGGGAATAACTGCTATTTGCACCTTGTGGGGACATATTTTTTATAAAAACCTGTGAATGGAATCAGAAACTAAAAATGCCAAAAGTCTTGTATTTTGTTTGGTTACGGTTATGTTTAGGGCTGGGTAGGGGTTAGGGTTGTCTTAGTTGGGATTCGGGTTAAGACCATTGAAATGAATGGATAGACCCCACAAACATATGAATACAAATGTGTCTGTGTGTGTGGATTAGATTTATATTACATTGTTCATATTGGTCATACCTTTTTTAACCATTTTTCAGTTTCCCGCAAAGATCTGAGAATACAATCAAAAAAACTAAAAATGCTTGCGGTTAAGGTTAGGGCTGTAAGAGACCTTGCAAGTTTTACTCACACGTTTTGTTCTGGTTATTTTACCACCAGATGGCGCATCTGCGCCATGTGTGAAACATAACACCGCTCGACTCAGTTACCCACGTACTCTTCCTTCAAACTGTTTTTGAATGATATGACGATGATGATGATGATGATAATGTGTGTGTGTGTGTGTGTGTGTGTGTTTGTATGAGGATTAGGCTTATATTACATTGTGGGGACCAAATGTCCCCCTCAATGTAATTAAAACCTTTCATTTTAACGTTGGGACGACCATTTTTCAGAAACCCACAAAGATGAGTGAATGCAATCAAAAAAATAAAATGTCTTCGTATTTAGTGTATTTAGTTTAGTTTGTACTAAAGTATTTAGTTTGGTTACTTATGGTTAAGGATAGGGCTGGGTAGGGGTTAAGGTCATCAGTTTTAAAATAGAAATGAATGGAGAGTCCCCACAAGGATATAATTATAAACGTGTGTGTGCGCGTGTGTGTGTAGGCGCATCCGGATAACTCCTAGTGACCCGGTAAAAGAGTGACGTTAGTGAATCAGTGTAACCTGCCGTAATGTAATATGAAACACAGCAACTCAGTCAATGTATTGATTTGTGGAGCCCAGTTATTAAAATATGTAACTATGCCAGGTAATTATTTTGGGATATATAGTAATCATAGAAATCTATCTAATCAACATATTGTAAATTGGGAATGTCAGTGTCACCTGCGACTGCAGCTGTCACCATCGCAGCTGATTTCGACATTTGTGAGGCCGTTATCTTTCTTTTCATTTCCTCCTCACTTCCAGTCCATGAAAAGTTCTCCATGACAGCCCCAGAGCCCGAGAGCAGCTGTGTAGCGTTTGATTTTTACCAGTTTTGTCCTCAAATGCTGTATGTTTACGGCTCTGGTCGTTGTGCAGAAGATACTGAAAGGAAAATCTAGCTACAATTCGTGAACTTTACAGTTAAAACGGGGCAAAAAGATGTGATAAATAAACATCGTTTAGCTGGTAAACTTCTATTGATGGACGTGATTTAAATTAATAAAAAGTTAATTGTTATTTGAAGGTTTCTCCTTGCAAAGAAATGAGATTCCACAGCCTTTAAATCTTCGAGACTTCCTCTGTACAGATGCTGCTTGGTGACTGACTTGTTCCGCAAAACAGAGATCAGTATGAAATCTTAAAATGTTCAAAAAACACTATAAATACGACGGTGTCGCCGAGGATTCCTGAGTAGGTAGGACGCATTCTGCATGAAAGAAGGTGATGGCTTTAAACATTATGCAAAGCATAAATAGGCCTATAAAATATTTCAAATATTTAAAACGTAAAACCTTTAGTAATACTTATTATTCACGCTAGGGATTCCACATACAGCGTTTTACAAGTTTTAAAGTATACGAGCGTAAAAAGGCATTCACATCGAAGACATTGACTAGGCTCGGAAATGGGACCACTTTGACATACGTTCAGTAATAAATCCGTTACTACACCTCTGCACATCGAATTAAAATATGACAAACTCCGACGCTATGTTTATTCAATGCAAATAGTGCGGAATCTCGTTTTTTTTCACAGGACGCTATTATAACAATGACACCAACATAGGCCTATAGTCAAGCCGTCAGCCTCAAAATAGGCCCTATTTTCACCGCAGTTTGTCCGACATCTTCTTCTGCATTGATTCGGCGTTGTTCATCTTACTTCTTGTGTATTGAGTGGCAAAACTAACAATTCTATACATTAGTTTATGCATACATTAGAAACGTTTAAGACTTCTATATAAAACCTCGCCCTTTGAGTAGCTAGTAGGCTTGCTATTCTTATACATTACTTAAGGATCACTGCTTTCTGAAAGTTTGATCGCGTCAGATAACTTGAGCAGTTGTTGTAACTCATGCATAAGCTGCTAGGACACGAAGCCCCTTTATTTCCAGCATCCCCTTGAGACTCAATATTTAACTTGAGAAACTTTAAAGAAGTCTTCCTCGTCGACGTTTGGTAAATCTATCGCCAGACGTAACCACGCAGCCATCGTTGATTCCCACAATAATTGTTTTTCAGTTGACAGTCATTAATAGTAACAGTTAATGTGAAAATGCATGACATCAGCATGCAGAAGGCGGTCTAAAGCCGAGAATGTTGAAATGTTACAAAGCTGTTAATTTATAAGGGATATGCTGATCCACATATCGCTTTGTGACCGACACGAATTAATAAAAAAAAAATTAATGGCACGAACTTGCTGGAACGAGAAAAGAGATGGTGCATTATTTAGATTTATTAAATAGCTGGGGATTGCTACTTGTGTGTCACAAAATGAGTTTCAAATGAATAACAAAAAGTACATTAAAATAAAACCAATTATAGTATTTGTGTCATTTAGCTATGCTATTAACAGAAAAACTATTTTTATTCTTTGCATAACAGTATCTTGGATATTGCTTAAAATATTAAAATATATGTCTTAATTGAAAGAAGAGTTTGCGTTGGCGCTTAAATAATGGTTTGTCAGGAGCAGGGCTGAGGTTAGGGGGTGACATGGAGTGGTTGTGCGTATAGAAGAATACATCTTATTACTAATATACAGTAACAACAGTTTAATGCGCTCGCCACATATTTAGGTGTCATTGAAGCATTTCGCTTGTGAATAACTATTTACTGCTGCCTGAAGACCCAATTATTCAATTAATAAATCGCACAAATTTTGTGGGAGAGTTATCTCAGGCATCCAGTCTGTGCATACATTCTCATTTTTTGCAGATTTTTGGTCTGTATTGACTGTTTATAATACATTACAATAATGCGTGATAGCTAATATATTTGTCATAGAACATGAGTGTTTAGCAAGTTCTTTTTATTAGATTTAGAGAATACACACTTGTACATGATCCATGATGGATTCTTTAACCAAATTATTTTTTGCACCTGGATACTATCCATATTCAATAAGAGTTATACAATATTTACACACATACTATAATACCGTTTAAAATAAAATGTAAAAGTTCGAAGACAGTTCGCCGAGTCCAAAGACTGTTCATCGTTTTCCCGCCAACATTCGCCATTCTGCCGTAAATTCGGGAGCGTGCGCAATCCAGGAGCGATTTCTGCGTTCCGATAACAAAACGCAGCGTTAAAAGAAGGCCAAATTGGTCTAGCATTAAAAACCAAGTAAGGCACCAAATAATCAGCTGGATACAGAAACCTATTAATTATCCCTTATATACTTGTAAAAACTAAGCACTAAATAAGCAAACAAACAAACATTACACATAGAACAATTTGCTTTATTGAACACCACTTCCTCTGAATGTACGAATATTTCTGATATATGCTCATTAAAATTATTAGATAAGTTGTCATTTAGATATATTTGTACAGATGTTACCAAAGGACTTAAACTGACTTGTGTTCCTGAAATTTAGCTGAAATCCTTTCCGTAATAATGTACAAAGTTCAACATGCACAACACAGAGTAAACAATAGCAAAAAGTGTAATTTTTACAATATTACAAGTTTACACTTTTCCGTAATGGGGTGTTTTTTTTAACAGGCTGAGAGTAGGCTAGGGCCACAAACACTTATTTCACATCTAATCTTCTCTAATTCAAATTTATTAATTTTTAAAAACCAGTTCTGGTCTGAATTCTTCAGACATTTGTGTTGTTAATGAAACATGGATATTTGCTCCGATTAAACCAACCAATCAAATAACATTTCCAGGAATGAATAACTAAAAAAGGTCATTACAATAATGAATTAAACCTGAGGCTAAAACACAAGAATGTCCGTGTGCATATGTAGTGGTATTGATTTTGCGTGACATCAGCTAGCCTGGTCCGCCATGCATCCTCAGCGTGGAGCATCTTTTAGGAATGATGAAAACATTCATGCGCTTGTGACCATGGGGACAACTACCTGCAGAAGTGTGAGCTTGACTGAAGAAGGCTAGTCGCGAAATATTGTAATGGAGACCATGCCTTGATTAAGCTACTCTAATCAGAAGGTATGTATGACCTGTGAAGTACATTGCACCTGACCTGAATGAGTAGGGAAACCCCAGATCCGAATTGCACTGTGCCTGCAAAAATGCCCCTATGCCATGTGCAGGGCTCTCCTCATTCCTAAGCCGCAGGGGCCACATTCCTTTTGCTCTGGTTTGGGGACCAGCCGTACTCTCCAGTGCATCAGACAGAAAATAAACATGCTGCTCATTAATACCTGGCCGAGTGCTAAAGGCGTCCTGTCATCCACTTACGGACATCAAAAAACCAGAAGAACAGAAGACACTCGCAGTCAAATTGTCATACAACTGCTGCCCACAGAATAGATATACACGCTTAACATACATGTGCATGATATATGTCAAGACACAGATGAGGATGGAATGAGGAAGTGGGAAGGTACGTCCAATCACATGGCAGATATTGGGGATCACGTGACCTCTGGCATCTTGACATTCCTGTCCTGATTTGGGATCACCTGGTGCTGTGCGACTGTTGGCTCCATGCTCTGTTCTGAAAGGAGGTGGACCCTGTGTGTTTGTCCTCACATCGCTGTAACCCCCCCCCCCCCCAAAAAAAAAAATCTGACACCACCCCTTAAGGTCTGGACCATGTCCCCTAAACTATCAACATGTCATCAGCAGTAAAAAAAATGTCTGTCCCGAGTGCCGTCACTCCGTCTTTTCCATCTTGCCGTCTTTGGACTCCGATGTCTTCCTCAGCGGTGCCTTCTCTGAGCTGGCGTTTAACTGGCTGGAGTCGGGCGTGCCGCTGTTTTTGCTCGCTGAGTGCTTCTCTAGGTAGTTCAGCATCTCGCTTAGGACAGTCTGGAAGGTGCTGAGGGCTGCGCAGATGGCCGGCGTGCCGAATCCGTGGGTTATCAGGCTGTGAAGGAGAACATGCTCATTCAGGCTTTCCCTGGATTTTCACTTACGCTACAGGAACATGCACAGCATTCACATGCACACGTGTAAAGTGGGGTGGATTTCAGGCGGTGCGCGAGTTTGCAAAGTCCACAAGTCGCCTTAAAGTCATGGGTTAAATACACTGGTTTGCAGTAGGAATGCACACATTACTTTGTGATGTTCATGCCCATCAGCTAGATGTACAATATCATATTTTTAACTTTTATTATTACTGTATAACTATTATTATGTATTATCATGTACTGTTTTATTATTTTTCTTATCTACAAATTCAACTTAATGAGAGATGTAGTTAACGGATCTTGTTTGTAACCTGGGGACTGCCTACACACTCTCAGAAAAAGGGTACGAATGTGTACCTTTGCTTGTCACTGCGGCTGTACCCTCAAGGGTCTGCCAACTGCACCCTTATCCATAAGTAACTGTACCTTTTAAGGTAAAGAAATTGACTCTGAGAAACATTTCTGCACCAAGTATGGTATATTAATGCTGTTTGTACCTTTGGGATGTTCCTCAGAGACCATTTCTGTACCCCAAAAAGTATAATTACAAGGGTACAGCCCCAGTGAAAAGCAAAGGTACAAATTTGTAATCTCTTCTTTTGAGAATGTATCAAGCTGGATTATTTACCAACAGTCACATATTAGCTGATCCTTCAAATGCACAGAAACTTTGTGCATGTCTGTGTCCAAAGCTGACATTTATTTCTGTAGTACAGAGAGCATCCTTTTGAAAATTTATGGTGTAAAATCATACATGCAACCAGCTGTATTATTGTAGGAAGGAAGCAAGGAGCTACATTAGCCCATATCACAGGCAGGCGATCCAAGCATCTGTTGAAGATCTTGTTCATGACTGTATTCAAATACTGATATAAAACCATCAGCAGAGAGACAGCATGCAAATCTAACCCACCTGGAATGGCCTCATGCATGCAATTCTCAACTGACGGAAAACCGGCTATTCCATCCATTTCCCATACCCAAACTTTGCAGGGACACAGGGCTCCAGAGCTTAGTCCAGAAACAGCAGGCGCTAGGCAGGGAATAACCCCGCATGGGGCACCAACTCACTGCAGTGACGTGATTAATATGCTCCACATTTATTTAAAATATATCCGAGATACACAGGATTTATGGAAGCAGTAATGCAAAATGTACACTTTACCTTTTCATTCATTTAATTTGTGCTCCTTAGGGCACACCGCTAGTATATTTTTGGCTGAGGGGGCAATAAAGTGTCTTGTGGAGTGGAATACTTATGTCAGTCAGGAACTGCCTGTACTACACTTCACAAAGTCAAGGGGAAACGCCCCCTTAAACAGAAAGAGTAAAATGTCAGTGACCGCAGCATTTAGCAGAGTTACATGAGTCCCAGGGAAATGACTAATAGCCAGAGATGACTAAGAGTCTGACTGTCTCAAGAATGTGTTAAGGTGCCTGAAACTGAGTAGCAGACCAAGGTATCTGCAATACAAGGGCACCATTCCAGGCCCTTCAAGTTATATTAGCTGTGATCAGACAGAACTCAGACCCTTAGCACCACATACAGTCTAAGAACATTTCCCTGGACTGACCTCTAGGAGACAGAAGAGCAGGCAAAGGGAAGAGATTCTGCATAATGTTACAGAATCCTCCTAATATCCAGGCAAATTAATTTTTACTCACCGACCAAGAAGATCATATATGAAGATAAGCACTTAATATCATTGCCTACCTGAAGTGAGTTAGATGTCTCTGTATATCCAGGTCGAGTATTGGCGTTGGTCTTGAAGATCCAAGAGGAGATCTGTCTTGACTTAACAAATCTTGAAATTCTTTGCAAATTTGCCTGAAATTGGGTACGAGATATGGGACAAAGTGATTAAAGTTTAACTCAACGTAACAAAACAGTTTTGAAAAGGTGGAAAGGTCATTTCTCCGCTCGGTTACAAACACGGGTATTAAATTGTATTAAATTACAAATAACTGCAATAAATGACGCAGCCTTACTTTGTCGCTAAAACCATCTTCTTCCTCGCGGTCTGCTCCTTCAGTTCCGTGTGCTGCCTGGCCAGATGCTCCCCCACCGCTTTTGTAGGAAACTCGGTCTCGCAGGTGTAGCCGAAGTCTCGGGCCAGGTGCAGGGCTTCGCCTGAACGGAGCAGCTTATTAACGGCCGATACCGGCAGCGAAGCGACCCGAACGAGAGTAAGGCCGAGGGGAGCTCACCTTCTACCAGCGATGTCAGGAGAGTCACGTTTGCTGCTTTCCGTCTTCCTGCCGGTAAATTCAAGCCCAGTCTGTCAAGCTTCTCCCGTAGGCAGCGACCCCCGTTTTTGGATTTTGCTCTGTTGGCAGGTATGAGCGAATAAGCCCGGACTCACAGATAGTCGCTATAAAGTAGCCTATATATGAAGCCTTCGTTCAGTCTGTATCCTCAGCTGTCTGAGGTCGGTGTAATTTGCTAGCAAGTATCATCAGTAGCCTATATCCGTCGTCCCCCTCTTAAATCTCAGTGAGTAACATTAGTTATACAATAGCTGTTATCTTTTAATTTATAGGCGCCGTAATTCTGTTTCAACCTCCTTTAATTTATTTTTAAAAATCTACGTAAATAAGTCAGCTTTTATTTTTATGATACATTTATTGTGTTTTATCGCCTGTATTGTGGTTTCCTTGGTCTGTTTCGGGGGGATTTAAACATTCGTGTTTTGTAGTGCTCGTTAAACACACACTTTAAAAAGTCTTGCAGAAATTACTGTAAATGTCGTCGACACATGTAAATAACAAACATTTCATTGACCGGCGGAAAAACATCTAAAATAGGCCTAGCTATTAAAATACAAATAAACTAAGCGAAACGAAATGGACACTAATATCACCACACTATAGCATATACTTTAGGCCTACCACTGACAGTGAGTCTCATGAGCCACTGAATATGTGAAATATTCTCCAATATCTACTCCGTTATTCTCCGCTACCAAGCGGTGCAGTGGAGCGGGCCTCCATAACAGGTGCGGCTTTACCTCCGTAAAATACCCCCGAGCAGGGAGGCGTTGAGGCACTCCGGTGGCGACAGCCGTCTCTTCACTTCAGCGATCGTCACTTTGTATTTGGAGGTTGAACTCAGAAGGGAGAGCCGCCCGGGTACCGAGCAGAACAGATCCGTGGGATTTACCACGCAAGTGCCACCTGAAACCAAGACAAACGGAGCGCTGTGAGCGGAAAAGCCCAGAGCATGTGGACAAAGGGCTGGCCGTTAAACGCCAGTGAGCCATGCTGGTAGAAGCGGCTGCTTGCTATTCAGTCTGCGTGGTTGTAGGCCTACATCCAGGTGTAAATTCTTAAGCGCGATATATTGCAATTGAATGTAATTGTGACATAAGCAATGATATAAAGTCACCCTATCTTACGTCTAAAAGGAAACGCCTGTCTGTTAAGTCCCTCTAAGACGAGAACAGGCCCATTCATGGACTTGGTCATGGGTAGTGCAAGCCGCTCACAGCTACCAGTGTGTCTGATGTGGCAGTCCGCTAAGGATCCGCTGGAGATGATGTAGGAGAGAATAAAGTACATCTGATGTCTTTGCCTAATTTGACTAGCAAAGTTCAGCAGAATAAACCCTTGCGTCAAATTGCATTTAAGCATGTTACTGGCTTCGCATTAATACCTCAGCCTTGGCATGTCAGGCACCTCTAAGCGATTTGACAAAACCAAGATCTCTTAAAGCACGGAAGTTCAGATCATATTAATTCCCCAAAAATGTTTTGATTCAAAGTAGTTTGTATTTTATGTTGCCAAGGGCAATCGAAAAAGAGCTATTGCCGGTAGTCTGGTCCTCTTTTTAGGGCCCAGAGGCTATAGTTGTGTTTAAGCTGCTGAAATTTGCCTGGGGCGGCGCGGCTGAATGATCACAAAGCGAATCAAGTGCTTTTTCTACGAGTTTGCCACGAAACTTTATAGGGGAAAAAAGACATAGGGCAAATGTCATTTGGTTTTCTTTATCTCAGCCATACTAATCGCACCAAAGCAGTTCGACAGTGTTGCACTAGGGATACCATCAACACAGCCTGTAAACAATTAAACTAATGTCATACAAATTCTAAATAAAACGGCAGTGCCACAAACTACTGATACCGAGAGATTATCGAGTAAAGGACACCGGTCGAATTCCGAAATAAAATAGAAAAAACAGAAGGATATTTAATTACTAAAAACACATACGACTTTTCTAAGTAGGATCCTCGTTTCTTGAGTGATTTCTTTTGAAAAAGGTTATCTGAATATTCAACGAAGGCAAAGCTTCAGTCTGTATGAACAACATTAATATGATCTCTACTGAATTTGGGACTGAGAAGCATTAACATATCAAAGCACGTGCCCGAGGCTAGAGAAGCTATCGATACGGGAGCACTAGGTAAAGCAAAGATTATTGGTTCTGATGGTAAGAACAGTGAAGCTTCGGGCTAAATCCTGCACACCATTAACTGAAAGTGATAGCGATGGGATCCCAGCGTCAATCCCAAAGAAAGCCCAATACCTAGACAGAGTTTATTAAAAATGGAGAACCCTAGGCACGCGCCGCTTTATGTAAAGCTAAACAAGTGTGTAAAATTGTTATGGTTCACATTCATTGGTGGAACAATAAAATAGGTAAAATATGAATCTTTGGGTTTCTTTAGTTACCCCTTTTGAAGGCTAACAATACCTAAAATGCAAAGAATTAACGCCATAATATTTGGGAGTGCACTGCTGGTGTGTGCGCGTGTGTGTGCGCACGCGTGTGTGTGCGCGCATGCTTTCTTAAAGGTTTATTTCCATGTACCTACTTACTTTTTATGTTGTATGGTTTATGATATTTGTTTTCCTAATTATTCACTAGGTACCTCCTTGATTCAATCATTAACATAGTTTGTTTTTTATTCATGTTCCCCGGCCGCTATGTCAATCGATGTCTGTTATTTATTTATTTATTTATTTATTTATTTTGATAGCTGTCATATCAGCACACTTTCTATGTTCACACATCTACACAGTAGCAAAAATGGAAGGCAACATGTATAGTTATTAGAGTATTATGTTACAAGTAGGCCTACCAAATTATAGACAAATTAGATAAATAAGATTATAATAAAACAGTGTTACGAAAAAACGACACAAGATGTGTCATTATTATTATTAGTACTATTATTAATGACAATAACAACAATACATTAATTAATTAATCAATAATAATAATAATATGCGCTTAAT
>JABFEB020000039.1:16644225-16664766 GCA_019775895.2 Stomatorhinus ivindoensis
TATTCTCTCTCTATAATATATACGTGTGTGTGTGTGTGATTAAACACATGTGATTCCGATTTAAAGCAACTATTATGTATGTATTATGTATGGCAAAGGCGCCAAAATAGTCCCATCTCGCCGCCCCCAGAAAGTCGTCGCGGCCGTTTATATTTCCTAGACGCCTGTCTGTTGCTTTCCACAAGAGGCTTGCAGAGTCGCCTCCACGCCTATCGGATTCACCGAAGCTCTGCACAACACTGTCCGTTACCTTACAGAAATCAGCAATTAGGGTGCCATTATAACAGCATGTCATTAAGAAACAGTGCCAATCCGACTTGGGTGCTGTGACCTACTTATAAAATCATTAATGAACACGGCATCATTTTTTATGCTAATCGTGGGGATCTTTTTCGGTCCAGGGGAGGAGGGGCATCGGCGTCAGTCGCTGCTTGCTTTACTGAAAGATTAGCAAGAAATTATTTTGAGAAGACCTGAGGTGTAAGAATATTCGTAACAGGTGGCCAGTGCAATCTAAGCATCCCAGTGACGTTAAAAACGGCATTTCTTGCAATAGCTCTAATGAAAATCATTGCTTGTTCGTAATTTGATCTGTAGTAACTATCCTGTCCAAAGACCGTTTCATCCAGAGCGCATTTTTTTCTTAATGATAAATAATATGCGTAAAGACTTTTTTTCCCAGGCCACTAATACTACAGAGCGTCATTCAGTTAGTAAGTAAATCCAATAAAAAACGTATAATAAGCCTATTATAAAGTACTGAAACAATAAGTTTACACTCATATTTGTCTTGGGATAGATTTATATTTCACGTTTTGGGGAAGTAATATATGCATTTATCACATAAAATTCACGACCAGGCAGAACCACGACACAATCTAAGTGTTTAACTTCATTATATACCTCTATACAGCTCCGCATCAAGAATGGGGCGTCATACCTACGGAGTTGTGTCTGGTATTGTAGTATTTTGTGCAGATGGATTTAAACTTACAGAGGTAATATTTCTCATAACTGGACGTCCTGTTGCCTGTATGTCTGTAACAGGTAAGTATAAAGGTGTATTTGAGCAAGGGTCACCTGTTATTAAGACACTTTAGTGTTATCCGTCGGGATGTGTTATTGCCCGAAAATAAAATTCAACAATATCCTCATTCTGCAACGTAAGGACGATTCCCGGTATCTGTGCATATGCGCTTAAACAAATCAAACATCTTGCGCCTCCAGACAGGTAGGGTTTACGGTAGGGGTGGCTAGCGGGGGCGGCACCGATCTGGCCGCCCGCCTCTGTTTCCGACGCTGGCTTCACCCGCACCGCATCGCCGCACGACTGAATGAAGCTCAATGGAGAATTTCATTGCGGGACAGACAAGTGAAACCGAAAGGGGACAATAATTAAAAGGCCGATCTGTCCTCACAGATAGCCTAACGGACACTTAGAGTACAGTATTGCGTTTTGCAATTAGTTCAATAATGAGAGATTACAGACAACTAAGTCGGCGGGTTAACAACCCATTGTCTATTCATTGATTAATTAAAACATAAATTGCTAACATCTTTAATTATTGCAGCGCAGAGTGGTGGTAATAATGCATCACACAAAATTAGATAAAATTATTGCAGAATAATGTGGTCGAAGGCTTTATCATTCGCTGAAAGTTTTCAACTATCTAGAAATTTTCCCATTTACCTGTTAGGCCTACAGCCTTTGTTCTTATTTTGTAATAATTCTGACATGGGTTGCTTTTATAGAATAAATTGTGATCGAGCAGACTGGCATAGTAAATTAGGCAGATATGTAAATAGCACATCATAAAAGATGGTCGCTGATCACGAAACTGTAAAATCAATAATGTGCACTATTTTCCGGAAAATGCTGTAGATATAATGCTTACACAGTAGCATTCCGCACAAACAGGGACCCACCTGTTGATACATTGCTGTGATTTTTTTCCAGTGGTTTAAAGTTAAGAACAGTTTATAAACTGATGGAATTATTTATGTCCTTAACCTGAACGAGAAAGCACAAACTGGATCTGCTGAGAAAGAAACCGAGCATGTAAGCAAGAGTGGGCACGTGGAAGAAGGGTTCAGCTCCCTCCAAGAGATACATAAACGCGATGTTAATTTAGCATGATCCGCTACTAATGATGACCATGTCAGACAACGTAACTGTGTGTAAATACCACTCCAGCGGGCCAAGCGAGAGGTCCAGGCCTCAGAGAGATTTCATAGCCCATGGATTTTTCCTGTAATTTGATACAGTTGGTTAGAGACCTAGAAGGAGAGATTGACACTTTTGATGCATTGAAATGGCTGAACGTTCTCATTTTTGGTGTCGAAAATGAAACAGATAAAGATTGAATCCAAAATAAATTCGTATCTAATATAAGACTGAAGGTCAAAGCATTTCCTTTGTTTTTAGGTGTGGGTTCAATTTTGATAATTAAGTAAATAATTATGAATAAAGAACGCATGTGAGAATTATTTTGCGTCTGTTAATCTGTGAGATATTAAAACAGAAAGTGTGCCGCAAGATTTATATGAATCATTGTATTCATGTGAACTGTGTGTATGTAATTTCTTTATTAGTAATCTATGACAATTTATCATTTTTGCACTTTTAATGGCGTGAGACCAAGGTATCCGTCGCAAAAAAACTCAATTCTATTAGTAATTCGCGTAGTTTAACTAAGTGCGTTTGCTTCATTCAACACCAGGAATTCAGTGGCAAGTGCTCGTTTCACTGTCAGCTTCCACTTCCACCCGTTTGGATTAAAACTCAGGTTTTCACTATTATTCTAACAAACTACTCTCAGTCTAGTAGTTTAAGGGGCGATTGTCGCTTTTATTTAGTCACGGTTTTACTGGGGTACGATCGAGGCAAAAATATTCTTAACATCAATCAAGAAATGGACAATTGGGTTACAAAACCGAGGAAAAACAGAACATCCCCGTCAAATAATACAAGAGATAAAATGGAGTGTAATAAAAGAATACTGTCAAGTGCCAAGCGAGACTGAGAAGTTCATCAGTGTGTAAAATGCAAAATCTGTGGTTTGTACAGTGGTGTCTTTTGGAAGGCAATGGTACATTTTCTACATGTTTAAGAGTGACAGGCTGTTTATTGAGCCTCTGAGGAGTTGAAGTGGAGAGTGGATGAGATTTAGAAGCGGCGGAGTTGGAGGCGGAAGCCGAGGGGAGCTTGTGAATAGGTGCTTACAGAGAACAAGGAAGAGGCGCAGACCGCGAAGTTTTATTAAGTCTTTTTGCAAACGGAAGTTTGAAAATACGGGGAGTTTCACTGAATGGAATTTGTTATAACAGCACGGTTTTCTTTTTTTGTAAGGGGCTTGTACACACTGAGTACACGATAAGTTTTGTTTATTATCTCCTCAAATTGCCCATATGAGCCCTGGTGTATATATGGTTCTCGACCTGAGACACCTACCGGCAAAATGTCGGTACTGTGACTGTGGCGAGTCACGTATGTATTAAGAACCACCACTGCCTTTGTGTGTTGTGTCCAGCTGACTATAATATGACGCAGCACGAGGAACTCACTCAGGTCATGTTTAATAATAATAATAATGATGATAATAATAATTTTACTAAAACATTTTTATGCACCATTCCAAATAGAATCGCTTCCCTTTGGCTTGTCCTAATTGAAGTTGAACGCAATCAATTCGTGCTACTGACAAACCCTCAACCGGTAATGTTTTTCATCTGAACATCTTAACGTGGTTAATTTGCTGTTAGTCAACGGAACACAAGTAAATTCATCCGCTGTTGTCCGCGTTTTACGTGCTACTCTGACCTCTATCCTCTCCCTGCAGTGCTGCTTTCAGCCACCAGAGTGCGCCTTGAGGAGTGTGCGTTTTAAGGACCCTCAGGCAACTACCTGAGGGATGGGATTACCTTCAGCATTCTATCAGTACAAAATGGATTCCAATATTAAATGTACTCAGTGAAAGGTTACACTTGCATGTTCTTTTATACATCTGACAGCTTTGATCACGTAATCCTTCTATAATCTCTTAAATAAAAGTGTTTTGTTCATAAATAGGGCCTAATACTGTGGGGCCATGGCTTCTCTTGTACAAGGTAAAATGGGCATTTAACTTGTATGAACACCAGAGAGAAAAGCCATCTGGGGAAAAAACGTCTAGAATGTGCCATCTCCCTGTTTCAGAGATGCCTGTTTGTTAGAACTGGGAGAAATTAGTTAATAATCTGCCATCTCCCTGTTTCAGAGATGCCTGTTTGTTAGAACTGGGAGATATTACTTAATAACATGCCGTCTCACTGTATCTTCATAAAAATATATAATAAAATGTTGATGCATTGTTCTTGTTTTACACAACAAAATGTATTTTTCCAATGATGTATGATTTCATAATGCCACCCCAAAAACAGACAGTGTATTTAATTAAATGAATAGTCATAGTAATTGCATATGTGCAGAATGGCCTCTTTTCATGTAAGAGTGACTCTGGAAATGTTAAAACACAGTTGCTATGTTTTAAAAAAGAATATAAAATTGGTCCCCAAAGTGCACTGTGATTGGTTGGTCCCTCATCCTAGATTACTCCCTACCTTATGCCTTTAGGTTTCAGGATTTGCTCCAGCCCCGGCAACCTTGAATAGGACTAGTGGCTCCCCAGAACAGTTACATCCATCGTGACAGTAACAGCAGTGCTGTTAGGTGTTAAGTAACTGCTTTGCACCTTGTTTCACCATTCCGATCATCTGTCTTCTCAACACATGTCTGTCACATGGACCCTTCACAAGATACACACCCTTTCAAGTGAGTTTACTGCAGAACGGAGTGGGTGCACAGAACCCTGGTATCAGCTGGGAATCTCATTGTTCTGAACAGAACAAGTGCACAGAACCCTGATATCAGCTGAGAATCTCATTGTTCTGATCTTGGCCATATTCTTTGTTTCCACGTAATTCTGCTGATTCTCTGGTCTTTCCTGCGGGGTTGGCCTGTGCCCAGAGCTGGTTCTACAATTAAATGATTTGCCTATCAGTTATGCGGTATTAGTGACCTTGGCTCACTGAAGCAGAACATCTCTTAAAGATTGTTCAATACCATGTGACTGGCAGGTTTCCGTCTGACAGCTCCTGGTTCCAGGAAGAAATGTCCACACTCCTAAAAAGCCATTCATTTTTTATCTCTTAGCACATGCACATGTGAACTTCCACCAGATCAACATGCGACTGCAGACTTTAGCTGGAGAATCTCCCCCTGAGCTTCTTCATACGAAATTCACCGCAGCACCCAGGACAAGCTGTGCACCAGCCAAAATGTGACATGTCATTCAGGATATGCGGTTCCTTAAAGGAATCATTTTTTCCCTCTTCCAACTCGAAACACATACATGCCTGTTCATTTTTGATCACTTGGATTCCATTGCTTATTCTGGGATTTTCAGGCAGGTAACAGCCAAAATCATGCTGTCTGTCGCAGTTCAAGGTTCATCTTCAACACGCCAAGGAGCTGCAGCACCGCATGAACGTGCTCATGCTTCATGAGCGGCTGTCAGCACCAGGTCCCCCACGAGGGCAACGTCATTCGCTCCGAGTCGGCACTTGGATTACTTCCCCCTTTGTTCCATGATTTACCCTCTCCTCCTTCACTGGATTTGTGGTCGAAAACAAATCATTCCAAGGATGCTTGACGTTGCAGCTATCTTCTGTCTCCAGTAATCATGCCTTTCCTCTGTAAATCTACACCTTTTTAAATGACCTTCTTCTTTTTTTAGTTCTACCCTTTTAACATCAATGACCGGCACTAGGAGGTTATTGCTCAGCCTCCATTAATGCAGGACCATCCCTTTGCTTGTCCTCTGGAATCTGTGATTCTCCACACAATAACTCAATGAAGCTTCTGGACTGATAAAAGCACATTGACTCAAAAACATTAAACATTCAGGCAATGGAGAGGAACATATTGATCTGTAAAATCTAAGGCAAAGCGCAGAAATTCATGAGACGGAGCATTTCAGAACAAGGTGGTGACATTAAAAAGCCAGGAACTGTTTGCCTCAAACTGTCCAGTTAATAAACTTCCTACACATGACGATTTTACTTTTTATCTTTTGGAAAAGTCAATAGGTATTAAATGTCTGGAGGGACTCGAAGACAGTGACTCTTAGCAGGACTCAGAGACACAGAGGCATCAGTGAGCAGAGAAGCTGAGCGGTGTTTACGCTCTCATTCTAAAGTGGAAATGCGAGTAAATGCCAATATTTTGTATATTCCAGCTCCTTAAAGCCACTGTGAGCTTAGACCCACTTTGAAAGATACTGTTTCATGGTTAAATGTTCTTTAAACACACATTTGTGCATTATATTTAATATTAAGAGATGTAACGATCATATTCTGTTTTGTAACTCTTCAGCATTACTGGGTAGGGCGTGCTCATATGTATACTGCATGTACCTTTTACCTGTTGGATGCTTGATATATAACATGCATTATATATATATTTAGATAATTAGCCCTGAGTATTGTATTGTATTTTTTCAGTTGATGTTTAAATGTGCTTAACCAGAATTTTGGAATCCTGATGGACGTTGACTATCACCACAGTTTACAAACTTACTTTTATTAAAGCAGACTCATCTCCTCTGGTCCTTATAATGTCAGTGTGCCTGGGGGGGGGTAGCAAGTCGACCTTGGACCACTGGAGGTTTTTTTCTCCTTACTCTGGAGTTTTTGATTCCTCTCCTCTATTTTCTTCTGGAATTCTTTTGTTCCCTTTTCCCTGTTTCATGCACCATTTTAAATAAATGATGTGTTGCCACATACTCTTGTCAAGTGCTTTGGGGTGACTGTGTTGTGAAAGGCACTATATAAAATTAAACTGAATTTAACTGAATCCATTCACCCATGTACCAATTTGTTATAAGCGTTTCATAATGCATCACAGGTTCCTACTTTAATCCGAATATCTAATTCCGTTCCTAAAATGACTTCTTAAGAAATATGGACGCTGAAGCTGGGGCATTAGGGCTTTGGTAAAATAATAGCACATACTTCATTCTGCACACAGCATATGTGCCCCTTTTTTGGACAGCAATTATCAACAAGTCATTGAATCTTAATGAGCTGGTGTCTCAATGGAGCATTGTTGGTGTACAAGACACAAAGCCAGACCATTAGTCATGATGGCTATCACTGCAGCTGTAAACAAACAATCCTCCAGCTATCACTGGAGCTGCAAACAAATGTTGCTCTGGCTATCACTGCAGCTGTAAACAAACAATTCTCCAGCTATCACTGGAGCTGCACACAAATGTTGCACTGGCTATCACTGCAGCTGTAAAAAAATGGTCCTCTGGCTATCATGGCCACTGTAAACAAACATTCCTATGGCTATCACTGCAGCTGTAAACAAATAATCCTCCGGCTGGCACTGCAGTTGTAAAGAAAGATCTATTTGCCAATGCAGCTGCAAATATCCTCCTATCTGCCACTGCCATTTTGGAAGGTAGTGTCAGCCTTCATCCCTGTGGGGAGCGATGTGTGGATGACTTTAAGAGATGCTGCTGACGATACATACAAGTGCTGAGGAATGAAACGGAGCATCAGTCGCCTCCCAGAGCCGTGGTGATCAAACCATATTTGGCCAGATGTGTCAGGTGATGGTTTCGTCTGGCGGCCACCTGTATAGAGGAATTACTGCCTGTGCATCCGCCAGGTTTCATGTTTCCCGTTTCACTCAGGGTTTGTGTTCAATACTGAGTAACTGATTAACTGAAAGTTTGTTCAGCTTAATTAGTTGTGTTTATGTCTGATTAAAAACCACATAACAACAACAGGTCAGCAGTGTCAGCGACATGGATTTAGGGATGGATTTAGCATTTTTACATGAAACATAATTTTTGTGTATAATTAACATGTGGGACATGTATCACAAAGCCAGATTTCTTGCTTAGCCAGATAACTTGTCAGATTTAAGGTAGCCCAATTTAAATTAACTTTATGTTCGTTCACTTACATTTAGCCTAGGCTACCTTATATCTGACAAGTTAAATGGTTCAGCAAGAAATCCAACTCTGTGATACAGGCCTGTGGTCACACATTTGTTTGTTTGTTTTTGACTTTTGTTTCTCTCATACATATGTGTTTACCTGTAGGTATGCCTTGGGTATTTCCAGTGGCGTTTGTTGTTTATAGAGATCAGTACTGGCAGACTTTCCTGCTGAACCTTTACGCTGAACCACACCTTTTTTCATGAGTATCTCGAAGAATGCTGTCCCCAGCTGCACCCACACCGCACCTTGGCAGAGCTGCCCACCCCCATGCCTGTCTGCCACATCATGTTTCCTTCACAATGTGCTCTTTGCGTGACCCCAATTAGTGCCCTGACCCCTGGCTGACCCCAGCACCGGCAACTGCCTCAGAGATGACGTTACACAGTGGGTCCCCCGTCAGCTGTGTCATCACTGGCACGGAGCCATCTCTGTGTTCTCTAACATTCAGAGGTTTGCTAGGAAAACTCACAGCTAATTTCACTCCCAGCTCTCCATTCTTTTCACATTGGGGTATTATGCTGCGCTACGCCATAAACTGCAAACCAAACCACCAAACAAACCTCTCTTCAAAATAATAATACACATTAATAATCTTGTGCTCCAGTTGCTCTGTGCACATCCGCTAATATGAAACTATGTGAGCATGTAAATACAAAAAATAAAGTATTTTAGAAATCAAAAGAACACGTTTCAAAAGAATCGTTTCAAAGTCAAGAATATTGATACCTCTAACCTATTTGGACCTGACAAGGATTGAGTTGTCTGTAACAGAATACTTCATTCAGGATCAGGGCCCACCCTTCACTTAATCTAGGCCTCAGGACCCTTAGAATCAGTTACAGCATTAAGCCTAACAGCACATACTGTACTGAACAAATAAAGACACGATAAGTCAAATGGAAGGTTTACAGCTTAAGGGAAAAGTACCTCATTATTATTGCCATTTGAAACACATAATCATATTAAAACAAGGTCTGTCTTTTCATGTCCTTCTCACACAGACACAGGAAGACCGAGGTTTTATTTAATTATTGTTCACACCTGTAAATAATGTGTTGTGCTTGAGTTGGTTAAACGCTGCACTTTAAACATGACAATAGCATAAACGGAGCCCATTGATCAGGCTGACTGACACATAAACACCGACGGCAAGTCAGTGCGACACACTCCATCTCACCATAACCATGAAACATCGTTCAGAGAATGCCATCCTGTGACCGCCTAATGACACATGTAATGCATTTTCATGAAAGTTTGGGAAATCTGACCACACTTCCAAATTCCTTAACTGCCAACACATCATATAACCTCCAATTTTGCTTGAAGAAGGCGGCTCCACGTGTAACAGTGACAGGATTCAACAAAGATGAAACTTCATTGACAAGGAACACTGATGCAGGCAGAAGATCACACCACGAAGAGCATACACCCATGTAGCCGGGTCTCACACACCCATGTAGCCGGGTCTCACACACCCATGTAGCCAGGTCTGCTGCTTCTCAGTCATCTCATCTTTAGCAGGTGAGCCTCCAAGCACCCAGTACTGACGAAGCTGGAGCCACTGACTGTGAGGTACGTAGCAGGGGCCGCTAAACAGGACTCAAGTGCTGAGCTGGGAAGGGTTTAGCCAAAGATGGGGTAGGAGAACAAACGAAGAACCAGAGAAGAGCAAACAGGAACCAGAGAACAGGCGGAGAGTCAAAGGCAGTAAAAATCAAACAAATCCAGGTAGGAGCAACTAGTACCGGAAAACTGAGAAACAAGAGCAGCCCTAGAGGCTAGCCAACCAAGACTAAGTGAGAAGCAGAGGTGGGTGTGGCCACAGAGGGTGAACACGCCCACAGCCGGTGACAATTAATACTATGTAGTATCTGTGCCAGCAAAAAGCACTGCTTTGTTCAATGCCGAGTACAGTACAACATCAGCATGCTCACATTCCTGGACTCAGCCTCAGCAGAGTAATTTATTTTAAATATGAGCCCAGAAGCTGCCCGCCTCAGATTCCTTAAATCGTAGAGATGCACTGCTGTCATCGCTCTGCCGTCGCCTGCTTGGCGGCTTCTCCCTGAGTCTCCTCACACCAGCCTGTTAACATCCGGCTTCCCAAACAACTGACACATTATGCTGTTTGTATTAAAATGTGTAACCGGATAGCAAAATGAGTTTATCTAACAAAGAGCCCTTTGATGACAATGTGACGCTCTGCTGCCATTAATATCACAATAGCTGCTGTGTCCCAGCTCATATATACCTCACCCCCACGTGTAGAAATCGGATCACATATTAGATTCACACCTCACCCCATCAGCACGGCTCCTACTCGCCCGCAGAGAGAAAGCATGGTACCCGTCTGAGATGTGTGGCGCCTGTAATGCCGGTTACTGGTGAGCTTTTGGTGGGTCAGTGTTGCGTTTCCACACTGAGATTTGTGGTCTGCCCCCCCCACACCCCCAGTTCCCCGCGGTGCCCTCCGCCACATATCTGGCAGCCTCCTGCTGCCGTGACAGGAAGCTACAGTCCCAGAGATGAGGAGCACGGCATGGTGCCCCCATGCCTTTAATGCGTGCAGCGCAGACCCGGGGGTGCCGAGGTCGCCTCCCGCCTCCTATCCGGCGAGTGGCTTGCCGATGCACGCCTCCTCCTTCAAATCAAGGCCGCGGATGGGGAGCGTTTTCATAAGCTGCAACTGCGGCGGTGACAAGAGGGCTTACAAATTCATCGCGGGAAGAAGCAGAGCGGCACTGGAGGGGGGGGGGGGTGTTTCCATGGCAACGCAGTGGTCTCACGGCTACGAGGAACCCACATCAACATTGCTCACTGCAAACAGCCCAGGCATCAGAAGGAAAGCCTTTTTTGGGAAGAATAAAGCTGGTCTAATATTAACACGTCCTTATCTATAGAAACGGATGTTTGCAGTGTCTAAATAAATCAAAGCAGACACACAGAGCATGTGGGTCATACGCCCATAACTCGGAAAAAATGTCAGGATTTAACAACAAGGTATACCAGATAATTGGCCTGACACTGGGAGTGAGAGGGAACCTTTGATTGTCATGTAACTGATTATGTCGCGCCGAGTCAGCAAGACATTAGCCTGCTAGCCTCGTTGACGTCCCGTGCATTGTTCCGCTGGCTGTACATCAGCTTAACGTTTGTGACCACGGTCAGCCAATAAAAAGCCAAACACGCCTTCATTGTTCCTACTGTAAAGCCCACTGCCTCAGACAGGAGACCCTGATCTGCACCCCGTGTTGTGACAAGACAAATAAATTCAGTTCCTTGGGTCCTTACCTTCTCGTGGCCTCCATACGTGTCACACTCATTAGTGCCACCCTGACAGACGGATGTCCGCCGCTTTCACTCAATCCTCAGAGTTCGGCTGTCAGACCTCGGGAAATCGGGTGGACTGTCACTTTAAGATCCACCCTCTGCCAGGGTGACAGCTTTCGGCAGCTGTGTTGTGTATTAAATCAAAGGACCTCCATCGTCTTCTTTGCCTACTCTGTTCTAAAGCCTTGCCATGAAGCATAAACTTTACTTTAAAAGATGAATTTCTTCGTATTTTGTATATATGTGATACTTATACATTCACAAAGCATTTTCACATTCATATAGTTTAATTAAACTTGGCTGTTCTTGATATCTGGTGTTTGGCTTATGGACCATCAGCATATTATATGCAAAGTGTTGAGTGGCCCAGTGGGTTTAGATGCCATATCTGTGATAGGAAGGTTGTTGGTTTAAATCCCACCAGAGTGATTTTGCTGTTAGGTCTGCTGACCCTGCTTTGGATAAAAGCGTCTCGTCATAAAATGTTCTATACCCAAATCGCAAGGGCTTCGGCCCCCTTAAAAAGTTATTCTAAAACCATTTAAGGATTACCCTCAGCTCAGCACATTTTATTATGGACCTATCCCACAACCCCCCCCCCCCCCCCTCATCTGAGGGGGGCAGGAGGGTTACATTTTTGTTCAGTGTGTTTGTGTTTGGCTGCGCCCCCCAAAGGATCAAGTCCTGGCATCACCCCTGCGTTTGCTAAAAAAACAGAATGTTAATGTGTCACATGGCTTGTGAATGGTGCACGGATTGCAAAACATATGATCCGCACAATTTCGGGTAGGATGCTGCGGGCATGATCTACAGCACACATACAAGCAGAGCACACGCGGGATACATCCATGGTGCATGCACACTGCCGCTCACGCACAAGACATCCGCGAGCCAGCGTTCTTCTGAATTAGGAGCCCACTGAACCCGGCACGGCTTCAAAGCGGCGAGCTCGTGGAGGCCTAGCGTCTGGCACAGGAACTGAGGCGCTCACTATTTTCAAGTTACAACGCACAATTGACCTTGATGGTATTGATTTTATCCGCACTTCGGGGATACAGTTGTGTGAATAATATAAATATGGAGCTACAAAGGAAAAACAGCAGCGATGCACGTCCTTCAGAGACGGGTGTCGAGCGACGAGGCGGCTGCTCGCCACACGTCTGCAGAATAGGCCAACCTGGAGCCCCCTTTGTGATGGGGTGGGGGCTATAACCGGGCGGCCCCTGCCTTATTGTTAATGTAGCAATGCTTCTTAGTGGGCCTTCCTGACACAGCGCAGACAGATGGGCAAATGTCTGGTGGTGTGGGAATGTGAGCCGCTGAGAGGGGCTTTCATTAGGAAGGTATTAATATTCAGGGTAGCGCAGGCATGGCGGCCGGGGCAGGGGCAGAAGGCCCACGCCGCCTGACTGTAAGCGCTTTAATAATACAAATTACCGCCTCCACCCGCATCAAACAGTCAGGCGGGCGGCGACAGCGTCCTGCCACCGGCCCGCGGGCCTGTGCCCGCCCATCACCGCGCCCTCTTCGGTCAGTCTTCAGCTACTGATGGGGTTGCTTTGGGGTCCCAAACAAAGAGCTGTGGTTTCCTGGGAAAATGGCACTGCCTCTCATTTTATGACACGGGTCCTGAATGCTGGTTGGAGGAGGTTACTCAGGGAGGAGATTAAATGTACAGCATGGACAGTCAGATAGATAGACAGTCAGATACAGTAGATAGACAATCAGATAGACAGACAGACAGATATATAGATAGATAAGGACTTCATTTAATGTTGTGTACTAATAGTGCATAGTTAACTGACACCCCCCACACACACACAGCCCTAGTGGCACTTTACCGCTGTCAGCCTGGTGTCAGATGGGGGCGCTGTTGCTCATCCTCAGCAGGAGCACAGGGCCCAGCAGAGTCCATTTGAGTGACACCCAGTCCCGGTCCCCATCCCAGCCTTGCAATCAAGCACGTGTTCAGTAATGACACATCGAGGGGGTCCGGAACAGTGCCGAGCTGGGGGGTGGGTGCTGGTGATAGCTGGCAGACTCCCAGCCATCACAATTAGTAATTCAAGTAATTTTCCAGAAAAGCCCGCAGCCAGACAGGGGGCCTGCTGTGTGTGCGGCCCATCCCTGTCCAGGCTGCCTATTAATATGCATGCCCGTGCTAATGAGCGGAGCGGGCCCAGGTGAACCGCCGGCCCCACTACCCGTCATGCCCCACACCTCGCACCTCCATGGTCATTATTGCAAAGAAAAAAAACTCCATGTCAGATCTCTCCTCCACAAATCGATGACTGATTTCTGCTCTTTCCAGGCCATCTTCAGGAAGAGGTGAGGCTCACTCCAGTGATTCCCAGTCCATATCGGAGGAGACGCGTGGATTTAAAACCCTTGGCGTCTCTCACACGAGGTGTGATTTCGCCACATGAACCGAAACAGCAGGTGGACTCTGCAGTTGAGCTGATCGCACAGAGGAGCTTATCATGATCGCCATCGTATGTTGGGGGGGGGGGGGGGGGGTGTTTTGCTCGTCTGCAGCAAAATGAACGAAAGGACCTGAATATCCAGCATGAAATTTAGCATGGGGAGGGCAGCTGATGAGAATAACGGGAAGAGACACACTGGTGATGGGTGACGGTTTTCCACATGGAGTCACGACCTGCTTATTGTTACCAGGAAACCCCCCAAGCCCCTGACACTGCTGTAGCTCCCATTATCTTCCTAGTTTCCTCCTGTTTCCCTCCATTTTCCCTCTGGTTTTCCTCTCATTTTCCCTCTGGTTTCCTTCCCAATTTTCAGTCTCTCAAACAGCCACATCACCCCCCCCTAAAAAAATAAAAAAGCTTATCATCCTATTCCATCCCTTTGAGTGGCACCGGGCATGGGGTCCATCGGAAACAGCCCAAGATCTCACTCCAAAGGCTTTCTGGACTGTCACCTGCCCCCCCACTCCCCGTCCAGCCAAAATGGAGCGGTTGGCATGTGCAGCCCGGCGCTGTGAACTTAACGTCGTTTAGACGCATATGGAGGGGCCGCCCCAGTCCCCGGCACGCGCTGCACACCGCGGGCTCCCCATGTCAGAACAGCATATTTAACATTTCAGGGAGAGGGGATGGCTTATTGTCAGAGAGGGAGAGCCACAGCGCTCCCTGGAGACGCCTCCCATTAATTGTCAAGCGCAAGAGCCCTCGGGGCGTCACCGGGGAAGTGCATTAAATGCAGAGAGGGGCTCGACAGCAACCCCGCTGAAGAAGCATCTAAACAGCGGAAACTCTTCAGAGAGTGCCGCTCTCTCTGCCCGCATCTGCAGATTAAATCCTTCCTGCCCCACCCCCATCACGCTTCATGTACAGATTGTGTTCTTCCTACTTATATAGCATTAAGGCCCTAAAAAATAACTGCAGATAGACGATATGTATTTACATCCCTCTTTTGACCGAATAAATAAATAGTCCATGTGTTAAATGCGTTATTCTTAAATGAGTAGTTTTATATTGCGTAGCTTGTTGTTCATGCCTTGGAATGTGAACAAACTTGGCCACTAGAGGGGGCACATGTAATGCAAAATGCCACGGTCCAAAATTCTTGCGCCACTCATTTAACACGAACCACAGACTATGCGGATCAATACACGGACAGTAGGAACCCGCTACAATTATTTTCAATTATGAAATATGGTGAAGTGTTTCCTCTGTGTAGAAGATAAGTGATTTTTAATGTAATAAAAATATGACTGCTGCAAAGATGTGCCGATATGACATTTACCTGTCTGTCTCTGTTTACGGCATGTGTCAGTGCCGTTATAATACAAACCTCCGCTCAAAAGACAGCTGTTCGAGGTAATCGTATGATATAACCCTAAACCAACTTAGATGGCTTTATCTCCAAACGTAGCAGTGTGACCATAAGGCTGGTAAACCCGTCACAGATTGGGCTTCGCTTTAGCGGGAGAGGTTTCTTGAGGTTTCCCTCATGTATTAAACACACGCATTATTATTCTTGGGTAAATAAACATGGAAGACGACCAGCTCGAGCTGGAAGTTCACTTTCTTGTGTTTCTTCCAGGAAAAGCTCGCCCTTTTCGCTTGTGCTGTCTCAGCGCTTCGACAATCCCCAGAGCGGGAGGCGTCACCACAGTGGCAGCATTTGACAGCCTGGGCTTTGTGTGCCTCCAACTTCTTTAAATACCCGCTGTCTCGCGGGCCTCGCGCCGGCCGGCGCCGCTGCGGCAGGCTCGCGGCCGAATGCTAGCCCGCCAATGCCGGCGCGAGCCTTTGCCGTTAGCGTGCGCTCACGATAAACCGCCACTCGAGTTTCCGTAACGCTCGCAGATGAATGTTTTCCCGTGAACATGAACATTTAAAGAAGGGTAACACTAAACGCCGTCAACATAGTTGCTAACTTCCACGCGTCTGGCCTAAAATTCAGTTTTCTGACTCTCACGATCACACACGAAATCCTACGACAAATTTATATTATTCCATTATAAACCTAAAATTACCTACATTAAAAGCGTATTGGCAGTTTGCAATATATATATATATATATATAGACTATTTACAAGATAATAAAACTCTTACATATATTTAAATGAGTGTGCAGAGTAAAGTCGGCAACCTTCAGCTGCCACGGTAAAGCAGCTGCTCGCGTCTTCCGGGCGTCAGAGCCTGGCTAATGTTAAGAAGGTTAGTTTTAAAATTTATCCCGTTACAGATTACTGAATACATGTAATTTGAAACCGATAGTTTACTCCAAGGTCGAACCTCAATCAAAGTACTTAAAATTACAGTCATCCTACCTTAGGTATATTGATTTCAGGAGGTCTGAGATGCTATGCAATGCTTGGCTGGTATTACAGTAATGCCGTATGTATAATGCAGACTTGGGGGGGGGGGGGGGGGGGTTTGGCGCAAGGTTACAAACCGTACGGCTTATTGCCGATTTTACCGCAGGAACGACAGATTTCCGAGACATTGCGCATCGTTTGCGGTTGTCAGGGAGCTGCTGTCAATTTGCGGGAGACTCCCGGAGCTTCCGGGAACATAAATAAAATTGCCATGGAAGTAATAAATGAATTCAGTTTCTTAGTTACTTTAAAATTGATTTTACATAAAAAATCATTTACTTTACCACAACTGAAAAATAGTTAACATCGAACTGCACATTAATTCAAAGTGCATCAAACATTTATATTCAAGTGTAAGTAGAATAACAACTGAAAACACGAACAGAATGTTTTTAGAATAGTGGTTTAGGACTGGACGGCCTGGAAGCATAGCTCGAATTGCACTAAAATGTAATTTTATTTTATTTGCTTAAATGTGAAATATTCGTGGAATTTCCATGAATTAAAACTGTTGCGTCGTGCAGGCTGGGTAACTTCTTTTATGCGATGTCTTTAGCTAGTACGTGTTTCATGTTTTATTTTTAACTCTGGGGGTATGGGTGACATCTCCATATAGACTACTATTGGAAAATTTTGAATAGTTTAAATTGAAACTTAAAAAAAAAAGTATAGTGAAATTGAAAGCAATCTCTTGATTAATCTACATGTTTTTGAAAAGTAACTATTTTAGCAGTGTGAACTTGTATGGTAACTTAATTTTGTAATTTAAATACATAACGCTGTCACATGTATTCCCTTACTCCCCACCGCTGCTTGTTGCTCGAGTAGCTGCCTGCTTTGAGTGGTTTCCTCCTGCAGGAGTGCAAGGTAACAATGGCTTGACATTTCTCAGGCTTTGTGGGCCGACAAACTGAACATGGGTCTGTTGTTATGTTATGTTTTTTTTCTTTTGTTTCCCTATTTTCTTCCCAGCCCTCAGTGTAGCCTTTAAGGGTACTGAATAGGGCTTTATAACTTGCCAATTGAAATGACGAAAGGCTGCATTCCACCACTGTGTCATGAACAAGCCCCACCGTTATGCCGTCACTACACCATCGCTACACTCACTCAGCACATCACAGTTCAGCATCCCGGCTCATGCTCTGTGGCAGATGTGCTCCACTCTGGGTTGCATTCAGTAATTGCAAGTGTGCCCCCTTAACTCTCCGACTGGAAGCACACTGGAGTCATGGGGGACGGGGGGGGGGGACGGGTGCATGGGGGGTAGTTTTTGCTGCTGCAGTCAATCTTTGGCAGAATGATCCTGGGAGAACATTCCATGACCCCAAAATCTGACGCCTCATTTCCTGTGTAGATACTCTACACCATTTTACCCTTTAACTTGTACATACATGTACTCATCTCTGTCTGTGGCACAAAAAAATATGCATTGTTGTTATGCAAAATTGCATTTTGATCACAATGATCGTAAGAATTCATCATGGCGTTGACCCCTTTTTCTAGCATATAGTCTAAAATACTTATGACTGTTATTTCTTTTTCCTTAACTGAATAAAAGAAAGAAGGGAGTCTCAAAAAGCTAACATTCGATGGGATAATTTTCCCTCCCACTGCATCTTCTGGACAGGTTGCGTTTTGGAGCCGCATAAACGGCACGACAGGTATGGAAACACCGTGGAGACACACAACAGGACAGGTCCTCTGAAGGTTACCTGGCAGTTTGGAAACTCTCTCTAACCCTTTTGACAGTACGCAAAGCCAGCAGAAAGCCCTCCTTATAAATATTTTGCCGTGCTGTCACAAACAATAATAGTGGCAGGGTTCACTCTTTCATGAGTAAGTCGGCACACCAGCTTACAATAGCTCGAAGCCTCATTTTACACAGTTCTCCGCACTGTCATGTCCCTACAAGACCTCATGAAACCATGAATAAATAAAACATTTCATAAGGCCAGGTTCAAAAACAGCGTCATTTTCATTATCAGATTTCCCTATGGTGTAAAAGATGTTATTCTCATGCACAAATGCAATGTGGACTCGCCAGGAGGTTGATGGACAGCCTTGGAAATGACAGTTTTGGATTGGAAATGAAGACCCCAAGACTTCAAATCCAGGAGTTTCTCTAAAGAGTTCTTTTAAATTCATTATGGCCTCAGATTCCACAGGTCTGTCTTAATCGATAGTCCCCCCAAGCTCACAGTGATCACTTTGAAAATGTTTACAAGGTAGATGCATCGCTTCATTTCAGGGTTAACGTTTCCGTACCTTTAATTAGCTCCAGTTTAGGACCGCGTGTTGATGTAAATATAGATGTAGGAGCGAGCAGGAGTGGGAGGCTACCACAAGATTAAAAACCACTTGTTTCTTTTTGACTTGTCACCACAATAAAGTTGGTGGAGACTCCTGGGAGATGTGCGTAAAGTAGAACGCCCAGGGCTATGTTAGACGAGGCCCCGATAAGTGATATGAAAGGTCTCTAATTAAGCACTTAGCATTTCAAGGCCGCTATCACCGCTAGTCCGTGGACTGAGCTGGCGGTCCGTCACCACTGATAGGCCGGCGCGATGACTAACATGAGTTGAGTTGAGTCTTTTGTACTGCAGGCGAGGAGCCCTGAGGCACCAGCTGATCCGGTGACCCCCTCGGATTCCCCTTCCCTGCCGAAAGCAGCCGCAGATCGGATGTGACAACTTTGCAGAAGGGAAAGTTTTTTTTTTCTCGGCGCCGTAAGGCTGAAAGGAGAGGGTGGGTTTCCCGGACTGATGGCAAAATCTGGCTCAAGAGGCACATCCCATCCACCGCCCTGTCACGTGACCAGCCAGTCGGTTTAGGTGGGAAAACGTTGAAGCCACGCCCTCCTCCTGAGGTACTGCTTTTGTTAGGCACTATCCGTTTTAACTTGTGTTTATGCTAATGAATCTCGTCCGCACGCTCACTGCACACCTTACACCATAAATCAGGCCTTTAAATCTGATTATTAATATGAGCTATTGGAGATGACAGGCCTTTGTGCAAAGAAACTAGCAAAAGCCACAAACATGATGCTATAGAGGCGCGAGATTCCTCCGAAGCCTCCGGTCCCCCTTTTCCAAACAGAGCCTCACGTATTTCCTCATCTTAATGGCACAAAGAGGGCAAAATGGAGCTCTGGCAGACATGATAAACAGCCCGTTTCCTCTGACAGATGGGCTGCACCCTCGCCCGCCTCTTCTCGTTCCATAACTTGCCCTTTTTCTCTATTCAAAGCGAAAACAGTTTTTTTTCCCCAAATTGGTGTTATTGGAAGTCGTAGAGGATCGTCTCCAGGTTCAGAGAAAACACTGCTTCCCGTCTCTCCTGGGTAATTCCTGCATGCACTTGCCCCGAAACAGTAACTGATAATGCAGCTTTTAAATGCAAATGCAGCCGTTTCAGATGGAGGAAAGTCTGCATTTCTTAATATATCCAGGAAACACAAACAGTAGGTCTTCGCCAAAGGCTTATTAACGCAGCTGAGTGGCTGAGCGGCACCCTGGTCGCTCATCCTGGATTGAAATTGCTTGAACTTAAAGTTAATGCATGTAAAGGAAGCGGCAAGGGGTGCTGGGGGTAGTGGGCAAGGCAAGCCAGGAGCTGACCTCAGTGGGCAAGTTTAAGATCCGAAATGGCAACCATTTCCATACCCTGGCTGGCTGCCATGGAAACCAGCCTAGACCGTGGAACGATAGTGGACCAGGAGGACTGGATACCTAAATGAACATGAAGATGAACAGATGAATTAAGCCACTGAAGGAGGCTGCAGGTAGCTCACGATTCATACCACCCATTGTGGTCATTCATGGGTAGGCCTCTTGTTTTTGAGGCCTCCCTCATAAAGTCACTACAGCCCCCAACACCCCTTTGAATGTTTCAAAAGTAAATAAATAGAGTCAACGATCATAACTAACTAGCTTGTTAGCAGAACATTCAAGTTGTTTCAACATCTCTGTTTATTTAATACTTAGTGTAGTGACTGTATGTGACCATGAGGGGGCCCCCAAACTTCAGGGGTCCCACACTCTTCATCTGTTTTTTGTCCTTTTCATGTCTTCATTCTGCCAGGATGTCCAATTTCCTATCAGAAACACTTTGGTAAAGTATCTCTGCCAATAAGAGACATACATGTTGTTTAAAAAAAGCATAAGGAGGGTGAGTGACTTGTGAAAGGCTGGTGTTTTCTCTTCCTTGTTAGAGAGCACGTGTGGAAATTTGAGGCCGTAACGTGCGGGCTAATGATGCTGGTCTAGTACAAGCAGGATGGTAAAACTGCAAACATGCCACACAGCAGAAGAGGCCTGA
>JABFEB020000039.1:16677977-16690513 GCA_019775895.2 Stomatorhinus ivindoensis
GCCCCCCCCCCCCCCCCCCGCCACTGACAGGAGCACTTAATGTCAGCCGGAGAGCTGCCGACAAAGCGGCCGGCACGCCGCCACGCGCACGCTGCCGCACTTGATGTTTCTTGGCTCCTCCTTGGTTCCCCCCAGGCACTTTTGCAAAAGTAAGAAGGATCTGCCAGCTCTTCGGGGAAACCTGGTGACATTTAGAAGGTGCTGCGGCCTGTCCTGCTAATATCCAAACTAATTAAAATCAAAACACAATCGCAGGTGATCGCTTTCCATGGCAATGCCCTGTGTCCACGACCTGAGGAGGCAGGTCTGCGACGGCATCCTCCGGCACAGAAAGCATGTTAATCAGCGGCTCCTTCACTGAGGCCCATCTCCTGTTAATGACTCTGCGGCGAATATGGTGGCAGATCCCCCGGTACAGTGAGCGTAGCCCCATTTTGGTTTAATCCTCATCAATTTTCTCACTAAGCCATGTTTCATGCTCCATTCTCTCAGACTCCACAAATGATTTTTCAGATTTGAACATAATTTAGTGAGCAATGTTTGTCTGTTTTTTTTTTTTCTTTCCACGGGGGAACGGAGGTGTGATGGCACTCTCTTTGTCCGCCACATTCTGTAACCCAGATACCCGATGGATTGGGGGGGAGGGGAGGTGCTATCTCTCGCCAGGTCAGAAACACATTTCAGTACCTCTCAGACCTAGTAAGTGAGTGCAGGTAATAAAATTACTGGCCTCTTCCGGGATGCGATTGTAGAGGTGAATTAGTGACTGTAACAAAATACCCTGATTTGGTAAGTCTGACTCCAAGAGATGCATGTGGAAGAAGGACAGAAATGGACTAACAAAAATAGAGAGCTGCTGTGAATTATGGGTAATTCAGCTGAAACAAAATCGTAACCATTAATGATTTAATTATGATTTATTCATTCATTCGATTTATTTATTCATTGGGCCTTCAGCCCAAACGTGATACATATCAATCACTAATGTTTTCAGTGAATACTAAAGTGTACACTTACAATAATGCCAAAGACAAATTCCTGCATTTGAAAAGTGAGGAGGTTTTGTTAGGCTAACAGCCAATGAGAGCGTCCGCATGTGAGAGTGACATAATTAGCCCTTCGCTCCCTGAACAAACGCAAAGTCCTGGCTCACCTCGGCTGTGTGGGTGGATATTTTCTTCACCCATCTGATTTGCTGCAGAGGTTGATTTGAGAGTTTGTCATGGTTGTTTTGACAGCCTGGTCAACCTAATCCAGAGATTTGGTCCCTACGGTTTGTCAATTATACTGCTAACCCAACAGCGAGAGCAAGACTAGAGGCAGCGATCTATCAACCGCCAGCTCAGAATGTCAATGTAGCACCAGACTACAGCCTCTCTCTCTCTCTCTCTCTCTCTCTCGCTCTCCCTCTCTCTCTCTCTCTCTCCCTCTCTCCTTCCATCCTGCTCTCTCTCCATCACAGACTTCATTTAATTTATTAGGAAACGACAAGTTTCCATGATACTCGAAAACCTAATGACAGTGGAAATTCCCTGTTAGTGCCACGTTTTTTAATGAGCGACCGTAGAACTGGGATTTGTGAGAAGGCTTTTAAATGGGCTAAAAAAAACACATCTTTAGACACACACATCAGGTTGAACTGTGGGGAAAATTAATAAGTGTGCAGCAGGAAAGGTTATTTAACATATCGACTTAATATTCTGGACATCTAAACTTTCTATAACAAGGGCGGAATGGAACTTTCAAAGATTCTGTCAAGATATGTTCCGGTTGGAGGCATGACACAATAGCAGAGGGAATCTAGTAGCACATGCAAGATGGGTCCCTAGTGTAATCTGAAGAGCGGGGAGATCTGTCAGGGGCCAGGGCTGTGACAGGGAAGACGGAGGACCAGTGGGCTCAACCCAAATTGCTCCTGTCACTTGTTTTCACCTGTCTGCACCATGTGGGAGTTGCAAATGACAGTCTAGGTAAAGTATTCAAAGTTACAGGAAGTCAGACCAAGAATGCAACTGAATCCCAAGAAATTGAGGAGATATTGTTGAGAACGAGTACTTAAAGGGCAAATCCCATGTTTTTCATCAAATTGTTGAGCATCCTCACTTTACGCACACGTCTACGCCACCCGCCGGAAAGGCAACTGCGACACACAACTCATTCGCCGCCAACCACATATTGAGAAATTTGCGCCATAGGGAGGCTCGTTTTGGACCGGAGGAGTGCACAAAGGGGGGCGGTCTGGACCAGCTTCCGGCCTGGACACATGGCTAACATCAGTCCGAAGGAAGCTGCCGTACGGTATTACCTGCATGTTCAGTATGAAATCAATAATAAATGAATCAATAGCAATCGAAGAGATGCTAACTTCCCCACAGATGGAGCAGAATGACAAATGTTACAGCATTATTATAATGAGTGGAGAGAAAGTCCCCGGGAGAGAGGAATGTAGCAAGCGGCAGTGTCAGCGAACCGAGCAGTAACGCCATAAAATGGACGTGCGCAGCAGGGGCCGATTTACAGCGGATCATTGCATTGCATGGTGGCGCTTTAGATCCATATAGACACATAAGAGGGCCTAGAGGGTTAGGCACGTCAGTGCCAGCAAACACACTTCCTGTGCCCACTGTGCTCGCTGTGCTCGCTGTGCCGACTCACGCAAAGACGTCAAGCCAGGGAAATTTCGCGAGCATGGGGAAAACACCGCCGCTCTCCTCGTGAACTCGGCCGAAGCCAGCGTACGGATAAGCATGGTGAAGACGGCATCGGGATGAGTTTAATTCTGGGGGGGGGGGGGGGCGGGGTAGGGTCGCGGGTCGGCCGAGGGAAAGCCCACCCACAGCGAAGCGGGCGGACTCTGAAACGGCATTTCTTCGCTGTTTGATAAACTGTTGTTACAGCTCTAACCTTTTTTCATTACGTTTGGTAAGAAAGGGATCAATGTAACTTTGTGCGATTCGCCATCTGAGCCTGGGGTTCTTTGTGCGAGCAGGTGGTTCTGGACCTTGCCTGGAGCAAAAGTCATTGAACAGTTATGGGTTCACGCTGCACCTCAGGCTAGAGCAACAATGCAGCAATTTGTGCCTATATGAAATTACGCTCTTTTATGACAGGAAAATATTCCCCTCAAATCATGAGCAGAAATGCTGGCCATGAAAAACCCCTTTTTTACACTTGAGGTCAAGTTTTTTTTATATGTATGCTTATTATTTCATTATAAAATATTAAATATGTTTAATATATGGAATTATATTCAACTTTATTTTGTGTATAATTATATTTTCCATTCAACTGAATCTAAAGTAATTACGAGTCAATATTTGGAAGATGCGAACATCTTGGAGACATCATTGGCATGTTCATATAACCTGCCAGGAAGCTGGAGCACCAGGACAGACTCCACAAGGGGAGAAGGAACACACTGCAGTCCTCCTGGGCTAGATCCGAACCATCAGCCTGGATTTACGAGGCAGCTGCATCATATGGTAAAAGCTTGGATCTATGAGGCAGCTGTGTTATAGGGTAGCAGCCCAGAACTATGAGGCAGCTGTGTTATCGTGGAACAGCACAGAACTATGAGGCAGCTGTGTTATCGGGTAACAGCCCAGAACTATGAGGCAGCTGTGTTATCTGGTAAAAGAACAGAACTATGAAGCAACTATGTTACCCAGTAAAAGTCCAGATGTACAAGGTATTTGTGTTACCCAGTAAAAGCCACCACTAGTCTCCTACAACTGTGACTGCATGTCATCAGACCTATATCATAATTTACAAATTATTGGGAAAACATACAGGCAAATAAATTGCACTGTGTCCCATTTTCCAACATTCAAACTCAAAATACAAAACACTCAATTCACTATTACTATTTATTGTTAATTAATCATGAGCTATTAACACAACAATTTGTTGGAGCAAAACAATCTGTCTGTAATATTAACCCCATGTGTTATTTCAGGAATTAAGTAGATGATTTATGCCAAATTGACTATATACATCTAATAATCTTATTCATCTTATACTTTTTGCGTATTATTTGTACTTTATGAATAATATATTGGTGGAGGATTTCTTTTATAATTGCTTTATAACTGGGTAGGATGGATGGGATATAAGACCATCACAGGGCTTTTCTTTGGACCACCAAAGAAGATGGAGCAGTCAGCAGAAACCCACACAGGTGCTGGAAGAACATACAACCTCCAGACACGCAGTCCATGACAGGAAATCGTGACACAGTGAGGTACCGCCGAGGTTATGACAGCCCCAACCGGGCCGATGCATCCTGCTGACAATCCAACGTTCAAACAGGACTCCACAACACTCCCTGCTACCTCTGCTAGCTTAATAATTACGTTAAATCTGCTGCTATTTCCTTGTTGTAGACGTCGAGATGTGGCATGTCACAGTCTCGCGGCAGACATACACGCGCTTCAGCAGTCGATTCCTCTCTTTTCCCCTGACAAATTTATGACTGTGGCTCAGAAGTGCAAATGCGCTGGCCTTTTCCCATTATACATTTTCAGAATCAGCACATTATCTTTCGTTTTAGCTCCTAAATGTTTGGAAATTCACTCCCAGTGATGCTGTGACAGGCTTTTTCAAATCACCTGCAACCGTGCTGAAGGAAACGTTTGGGGCTCTATGAAAGGATGACTTTTGATTATTTAACTGCCTAACTGAGGCAGCCGGATTTGTAAATTGTGTATTTCATGCAGCTACAGCAACTTGTTTGCGTTAGAGTTACATTGCCAAAGAGATGCATTTACCGTGTTAGATATTGTTAACTGCCAAAACCGGGTTGGAACACAAGGCAGAAAAAAGACCCTCCAGGAGTGGAGCTCAGTGCTGGGATGCAGCGTTAGTCTGTGATCCAGTGATGAGGACAACATTAATCCTTGACTCAGTGATGGAACACAGTGTTAATCTGTAACTCAACGATGTCACACAGTGTTAATCTATGACTCAGTGCTGGGACACAGCGTTAGTCTGTGATCCAGTGATGAGGACAACATTAATCCTTGACTCAGTGATGGAACACAGTGTTAATTTGTAACTCAATGATGTTACACAGTGTTAATCTATGACTCACTGAGTCATGCAGGAATTTGCTTCGTAAACTGTACATTTGTATTTGGCATTATTGTAAGTGTATAGCCAGCCTGTTATGACACATTATGTAATAACACCACATTATGTAATAACGCAGCAAAATATGACAAATTTTCACCACATAATGCAATATTATTGCATAATATGGTGTTACGGCACGTAACACACATCATGTAAGAATGTATTATGTAATAACACCACATTATGTAATAACTCAACAAAAAATGTTATAAATTTATAGACTACACTATAATTCTACAGTATATTGCAACAATACCCTATTATTATTGTTGTTGTTATCATTGTTATTATCAGAATTGAATTTGTTACATTCTGTCGAGTTATTACATAATGTGGCATTATTACATAATTTCTGTGCAGTGTGAATTATTGAGAGTGTACTCACTGTACTGTGTTGTTCTGTGACTCAATAATAAGGTACAGCAGTAATGTGACTCAGTGACAGGACAAAGCAGAATATGAGATTATTCTATGACTTCTTTATAATGCTAATTCTATCATTTCTTAACTGTTAGTAACTTATGTTCTGTATGTGCACATATCATTTCTTTAATAGTGATTATTCTGATGTTGTAATGTTGCACACACTGTCATTACTGTAATAATAACTTTCTGATGTGCTATATTATTGCACATGCTGTCTTTTTTTAGTAGTAATAAATCTTTCTGCAGTTATAGTTTCTAGAACAAAAATATCGGAACAACTAGAAATTACATTTTATACGATTTCCAACAATAAAAAACTGTTAATCATTAATTTTCCCTTATTTTGATTTGCACCGTTTACTTGGCAATCCCTCTCAGTTTGTGGTGGGGGCATAGTACCAGCAGAAAATATGCAAACCTTGTGAGACACTGAAACATAGCAGGAACTCTGGTCATGGCATTTAAGTTCATCAAAGAATGCAGTCCTCATTAAACAAAGTATTTTCACTGCACAATTATTCTTTCCCTTTGGCAGAAAGACCTTCCCTGACTCCCTGCTTTCCAGTCAAAGGATAGGATGAATGCCAAAGCAGTAATATCGTGATCCGCTGACCTACAATTACACGAGACACTGAGGGTTTGCTCAGCCAGCATCTAGCAGTTTAGTTGAAAATGTTCCGGCTTTTAGAGCTGCAGAAATCTTCCCCATATCTGGTCTCCCTTTGTCCATTAGCGATGGTAAAATTCAGCGATTCGCATCGGCGCACCGGCATAAAACTTCACGATGCGACTGCCCCGATTAAAACAGGATGCAATTTAGGTTGAACTCGAGATGCATCGTTTCTAACATCGGTAAAGTCCGATTTATTGATGTACAGTTAAATCATTTTTTGCATTGTTAATTTCGTATAATACATTTAGCTCACAGCTGGTGTTATTAATGTTTTCGGGGGTTATTAACATCACAGGCGTCCACGTTTTTCTTCGCGAACCTGCCTGTGTTCGTAAGCTGTGAGACCCACACTTTCAAACTCTCATACTCACTCGAGAAATCTTACGGTGAATCTATATTATTCCATTATAAAACTAAAATAGGTGCATAAAATGCGTTGGGGTAGTTAGCAAAATCTACAAAATATTTACAATGTAAAATAACTGTTACATAAAAGCCTTCTTTTGTCTCTGTGTTTCAGAAGCTAAAATATAGCTTCTGGCTCATCCAACTTTTAGGGGAATAAAACCGAGCGATCCGTATGTTTATGTTGAAGCATGTGTGGTAAGGGGCCGGCTGGAAACGTATTTGGTTCATTTATATGTTTAACGGTTTTCCAAATTATATTCATTTCAACAAGTCGCGGTGATGGCAAGTTATTTGGCACTAATAAGTGCAACTAAGCCAATAATTAGTTAAATATTACTCGTTATCAATTTGTTGTATTTGCCCGTGTATTATGGAGCCAGCAAAAAAGCCAGTTTGCGAAAAAGCAAACTCTGTGCAATGAGAATAATAACGGACTCGTTCTTATGTTTATGGGAAAACGAGAAAGAATCTGTAGGCTATAAAGTTTGTTTGTAATTAGCTTCATTATTTTTACTTTAAGTAAAAACATATTTTTTAATGCAGGCCTACAAGCAAGTCTGGTTTTATTTTGTTGTTTAGGTCATATTCGCCTCCAGACTGTACTCGCCATTACACACCTATTGCGTTCCCCGGTGGGTCAGAAAACACCTTCAGTCAGACTGACCTATACCTTTATTGTGTAGGAATGTTACAAATGATTTATGTCCAATAATTTTACATTTAGATTCCTTGCACAAGCAAGCTCTCAAATCTCCCGTTCTCTATTGCTGTCAGTGATCAACGTTAGAGGAGTGTCCAGCGTTGCATTGCATCCTATTGTATCGTGCTGAATGGCACTGCATCGCAATAGGGGTGTATAGTATCACATCGCAATGATAGTTGCTTCTCATGTATCTTTGATGCATTGTATCATTGGCAATGAATCGAGATGTGTAACGCATGGCCTCAATGATGCACATCCCTGCTGTCCATAGATGAAACATCAACCATCTAACTCTCACCTGCAGTTTGTCTCCTGCGCTCAGAACAGTCCACAGAAATGCTCAGCATTGCCACTTTCATCAGCACAAAACAATAAAAACGAAATGAAATAGGTTTAATATTCCTGCAAAATTTGGGGTGGGGTATTCGGCTCAAACAGAGGTCTACTATTTTTGCAATTCTTATGAGGGAAAAGGCACAAAAATTACAACTCTCCATAAAGTGCTTTTGTGAAAATGTGACATTTGTTAAGTTTATTTGTAGATTGGCGTATTGTGCTGGTGCATCACCCATTTTGGTATCTACTTCCACATTAACTTATCATCATGGAATACCTCTACTAGTCTTAAAGCACTTATGTAAGTCGCTCTGGCTAAGAGCGTCTGCCAAATGCTATAAATGTAAATGTACTACAACTAATAATTATAATGATGATGATGATGATAATGATGAAAAGCTGGTGACTGAATCCACTGCCCTCGCAGCCTCTTTATCTACAAACACAGCCCAGGGTGTTGTTGGCACTCAGTGGCAAAATCAATGGGTGCGCAGGCCTTTCGGGGGGGGCTGACAGTGTGTCACGCCGCATCAGCCGCCCTCCGACTGTGGCTTCAGATCATGCTGGGCGTCAGTTAAACTCGCCCCCATCTGAAGCCGAGCAAAACGTAGTAATGTCACAGCCACCGGCACACGGAGCAGGGCGGCCCCCTGGCCTGTCACAGCGGATCTGTCTCAGGCCCCGCGCCCGCCGCCTACCCGCTGCTTTTCAGGAATTATGCCTGGAGCACTGCGCCAGCGCGCCGAAAGAGAGGTTTCTGTTCGACGCTTAGCGACATTAGCACGCTTCACTCATGCTTCTGACGCCCACAAGCATGTTGGCCACGCAGGAGCCCCGTGATGAGCGGTGACGGTGTCGTCATGCCGAACCTCAAAACCTATTCATTTATATTTCACTTGTCTGCTCTCCTGCCCGGGCTCTCCTCTCTGCAGGAGCTGTGTAACCCGACATCACTGTTCCCCCCCCATGGGCACCTCACAGTGGGTAAACACATCACAGACATCAGGGCAGGGACCGGACCTGGGGAACATGAATGGAGAGTCAGCGCTGGCTGAACTGGTACCAGTACATGTGTGTGTGCGTGTGTGTGTGTACTAGTACCGACTAGGATATCGCAGATACAACACAATGCATGACCTTATGTCATATGGGAGTCCTGCCAGACCCCTTCCCCCCGCCAAATGTGTCACCCTTCCTTTCCAGGATCAGGCTTGTGCAGGTGGGAAATATCATTTCATGCTGGACTAGGTTGGAGATTCTGGTCTGGTCGGAAAATACATGGAAAATAATGTAAGTGAAGCAGAAGCAACAGCAGCAGCAGCTCACCATGGTGTGTCGGGTGTATTGGACATAATTCATGAATCGCAGCCAGCATGAAAAGCGAAAGACGACTAGCAGCGGAGGAGTAGATGAGGAGTAGATGAGGATTAAAGCTGCAGACTTTACATGCTGTATTTTATCATTTTCCGTGCCGCTACTTTCGCAACCCTACACGACCTCATGGAAACGTTCCACAATATCACAGGCAGAGCTAATACTTCAATGTAGGGCATGATGTGGGTTGCTTTCTGACATGGAGATAAATTTCTGGACAAACAGTCTTCTTCCAAAAATGGTTTAAAAAGCTGAGTCTGACACATCAGTCTTTCATATGAAGTACAACAACAGAGGTGATTTTACTTTTCCTGAATACTATCCAAGGGTGTTTTATATATGTGTGTGTGTGTGTGTGTGTGCAAGTGGGTATACCTATCCTTAAGGGAACACAATGTCCCATTAACGTGATAAATATCCGTTTAAAAATAAATACTTTATAAACTCTATTTCATAAAGATCGGTGACTGCGATGAAAAAACTAAACATGGAAAAACTGTTGTATTTTGCTCAATTACTTATGGTTATGGTTAAGACTGGGTAGGGGTTACGGTTGTCATAGTTAGCATTAGCATTTTTCCCAATTAAATGAATGAGCGGTCCCCCTGAGGATATGCTTACTCAACATGAGTGTGCGTGCGTGTGTGTGTGTGTGTGTCAGGAGGAACCTCAACACACTCTGATACAATCTGGAATCAGACTGATATTAATTAATGACATTAGCATATAATGGGTCTCCTTTATTGCACTATGGTGATGTAAAATGACTGGAGGCGAGAACAAGGTTCACATTTATTATATTTAAAGAATTATAACTGGAAAAAGCACTAAAAGTTAGAATGGGAAAATCAAATGTGCTCTCCCAGCATGCATCCATGCACACAGGCATACAGGTGAGTGTTATTCTCTACTTAAAGATCTGCTGTCTCTCTGACAACCCTGCATCTGAGATGGGTACGGCCATGGAAAATTTTCACAAAAGAGTAAATTTTTCCATTAAATAATTATGGTAGCATTACTTTCACCATGAACCTTTATAGGAATGGCTCTGGAAGACGGATGGATATTATTTTTTCCTAGTGCCCGATGGTTTATAATAACACAAAATCGTACATTGGTGCATTTATACAGAGCAGTGAAATCTTACATATTTGACATATTTAAAATGGAAACTGCAGTGGCCTTTCCATCCCATGACAAACAAGTCGTTTTCACCTCAGAGGTATCTGAGACAGTATTCGGGGTTCCTCAGGGCACAGTGTCAGGGCAATTATCTTCTCATCTCTAATGAGGCCCTGCCCAGAGCCATTCCAACTTTATGTTTGTTGATCACATTACTGCCTATTCGCGCCAGTAATACGGTAAACTGCCTGTTTAAATAGCCTTTAGCAAAACAAATCTCCCTGTCCACCAATTACTCCACAGCCTTTAAACGCCAGTGTGTAAATGTCACTTTCCTGTGCACTTTAGGCAGTGTAGCACCACAGCAGTGCTGTATGTGACAAATTCAGCACACGACTGGCTACTCACAGCTGCCTAGTCCTCAGTTTTCCCCCATTACTTCCAGTTTGTTCTTTTGCTGTTTATATTACTTAAAAAGCATTACGAGCCTATGCAGTCAGATGTAAATGTTTGTGCAACTCATAACACTCCCATTATATATATATTAAATTGCATACTTTCCTTATGTATGTCTAGGCATTTTATTTATTCTGATTTCTATGGTGAATATAAATGAAAAAAAATAAAACGAAAGGTACGTGTGACTCCTTTGATGATTATGTGGATATAGCTGTGACAGAACTGCCTTCAACAGAAGCTTTGCTCTGTAAATTTTCCACGGAAGTTTAGTTCGCGGTTTCTCGTGCTTTTCTGGGCAGGAGACTTCGTGCCTGTGGGATGGACAGGCGTCACTGGATGATCGCCGCACTGGCTGGAATTAGGGAGGCTGTCTTTATGGCTAGGATACGGAAACTCCCGCGGTCGGCACGAAATCCTCCAGGTCGACCTTTGGCGGGAGCGGGCACTTAGGCAGCCAAGTTGAAGCAGCAGATTTAGGGCTTGACTGTGGCACTCGTAAAAAGCCCCTTTGTGGAGACGGTGATTCCCTGAGAATTCGTTTTCTCCCTTTTTGTTCGCTGCTAATCACAGTGAAGGATTTCTGAGGATCGAGGGAATAGAGCTCCGTTCTTACTGCCTGTCCCCTGGGCCTCTCATTTACCGCGTCTTCGGGAAGCTTTTCGGGGCTCCTTGCGCAGACTTGTGCTTTAAAGTGGAGCGGAATTCAGCAGAAACGTCGCCGACGGCCTTTTCCAACTGAGCCGGGCTTAGCGGTGTGGCCCGGCACAAGGCGTGTCCGTCATGAAGGCACCGAGGCTGACACCACCACTTCCCACCTCAACGTGAAGCTCCACGTTGACCTTCTGCCACAAACCGCACCGTAGCTATGGAGATCCATGCACGGGTCTCACAAGGAGAACCCCTAAGCTAGAGATGAAACTACATGAAAATTTTATATCAAGATTATAGTACCCGAAATTATCATTCTTATCCGTGTTAGCGCAGTATGCAGATGATACATAAGCTGCCATCATTTCACCACAAATAAATCATTTGAAAACCACAAATAAAACTAGCAGCACTATGCAACTTTTGTTTGCATGAACATTAAAATAACAACCAGCAGCTTATGTAAACATATGAAGAGCATATCAAAATGCAACATTAACATCTCTCCGGACCACGGTCACTGTCTTCCACTATGTTTTCATTGACAGCAGCACAGCCATGTTGCATGCTGCTTCGCTTGACGCCGTAAAATATCTGATGTGAGTTTTTCAAACCACGGTATGATCTTAATGATAATTAAAATGTGAAATAGTAATAATAACTGTCGGGGTTTTTACTATGGTCTACCATGAAACTGGTAACCATTTCAGCCCCACCTTAATCCCTGACCACAACCACGGCCCTCAGGAGAACTTTAGTTAGCCGGTCGACCGCGGTAGTCTCTGCCGGTGCTTGGATGTCTCCCGCCCAGGCCCAGGACGCGGAGCGAAGTACCCCCTGACGCAACACCCACTGGCGGCCATGCTTGCTAGCACTCAGCAGCAGTGTAATGACATATTAAATATGAAGGAGCGTAAAAAGACAATAGCGGGACCGGGGGAGTGTTTGAACCCGCTACCCTGCGGCTCCCAGGCTGTAAAGAGTTCTTGATAAATAAATATAGTTTGTGTAGCGCGCCTATCACTTGAAAAACTAATGATTATTGACTCCCCTCAAGCAGCCATAAGGGAGCGTAGCCTGAGGGCGTTCCCAGGCAACCCCCCCTCCCCCCCCCAGCACTCCAAACACTAAACACATGCTTTCTGGGCTCTGCCAGCCATTGGACACAAACACGGCAGACGGAATCGGCCATTTAGCAGCCAGCTCATCCTGACAGATTCCCTCAACTGTGCGGGAGGGGGGGGGGGGGGGGGGGCG
>JABFEB020000039.1:16733722-16747991 GCA_019775895.2 Stomatorhinus ivindoensis
AGGCAGGCCGACGGCCGTGGATCAGACGGCCGTTCTGGACTTTTCCAGAACGCACAGATTGCCAGTCCGCCCCTGCTACGAAGCGGGGTTAAGTGCTATTTTTACGACCCTTTATTCTGCATTTTTGCGCACAAGAGCTAGCACAAGAGAGGAACAGACTAATCGATTTTAAAGGAAAAAGGCCATGACAGTTATCATGGGTAATGTGTACTCAGCCATTACAGAGTTGAACTCACGCGTGAATATATTTTTTAATTTTTACAGTCAACACTCAATAGATGTGCAGCATGCAGCATACCAACACCAAGATTATAGAAACACTCAAAACATTAAAGTAACTTTTCATATTAATGGTATAGTATACACTTGCAATAAAACATTCTGAATAGCAGTAATATTTACTAATAAATATTATTATATTAATATATAGGCCTATATAATGATTTTATCTGACCCAAACCATTGTATAGTTTTGGCTTTTATTTCAGCGATCTTTCAGCAAGTTCCTCAGAACTATTCCCATTTTTCACAGCCAACTCCCAGATAATCGAAACTGTGAACGTTAAATTTGCTAAACTGGTGTATCACGATTAATTCACGGACGATGACATCATCAACGTGGTATGGAATTAATCCTTTTATTATAATATTCTGGGAAGTTATAATTGTGGATTAATTCTGATCACGTGTGGACTGATCATCCTGAAATTCAGATCAATCGTCCATGATTCACCCTTAATGTTACTAAACTGCATGAACATGTTATTTGTGGATCCCTTGTTAAAAAAACAAATAGGCTAACTTAGGCTCATATAAAAATATAAACATAAATGACTTAGGGTTATAAAAATTAGGCAGGATGCTAATCGGAGCCGCTAGATCGGCACGCAGATGCTTATCTTTTCGGGAGGCAGGGGAGGGTCGGTGTTCAGCGCCTTACAGTATATTGCCTTTAGGGAGTTAGGGAAGCATGGCGCGATTAAGGACATCTGGCGCAAGGACGCCCATCTTACTATTATCGCACGCAGCATCACTCCGACAAACGGGGGGATTTGATAACATATTGCCTGGGGGGGGAAGGGGTGATCCTGGCCAGCTTACCCTCTGCCCACACGCAACACTAAATGGAGTATAAAGGAAGGGGGAGATCCCAGTACTGACCGGATCTCAGCCGTGGGATAAAACGCTCATCGCCCGGTACTTTCTCGGGACTCAAGTGTTGGTCTCCTGCTAGGGCTGAAAAGGGCTCTCCAGTCCGTCTGTGAAGGTGGGTGATGAGGGCATGTCCGAGTGTAAATAGTTTTGCAGCTGCTTATGTGTTTTATTGATTATGGGGATTGATTATCAACGCTCGTGATAATTCGCATTTTCTGTATTTTGTCCTCTCTCCTCTCTTTCTCCATATATATATATATATATACACACATATACACACACACATACTACAAGGGATATAGAATAGTATATATCAAACGAACATATATTCGTTCGTTTGATATATACTATTCTATATCCCTTGTAGTACGAGGTTATTTAGCATGACATTCGATTCGATAGCTTGGTATTGATGTTATGTTTATGTTATATTGATGTTTGTATTACTTATTAAAGTGCTTTTGAGTGAACCTAAGCGTACCTGTTTGTTCCTTCGAGAGCCCTATATCCCTCTCTCATCATTTTAATATACCTGGACAGGTGACTGCAGTGCTGATCCCAGCACAGGTGCCCTAACGTTCCCTTTAACTTCTTGTTTAGCACACAGGAGACGGACATCAACTTGCCATTAGTTAAAAGCACCAAAAACACCTCAGAATACACAGCATCCATTGCCACTTACTGGGGTGGCTTTGGCCTAATGAAAGAGGATGTCTGAACATTTCATTGGCAAAACAAACCATCACGATGGAGGAAGATGAATGAGGATATTCAAGACCATCAACTGAAATATTAGTTTATTCTTGGTACAAATCAACATGCTGATATCACAGAAGAGAGCAGCAAACTATTTTGACCCAGTGAGGCTTATTAGTTATTACAGGACGGAGCTCCTTATTTCACAAGCACTGATACAGTCGCGGCGTTCAAGATGCTACATGCTATCAGACCTCCCCAACCCTCAAAGCCACTGCAACCTCTGACAGTACAACCTCCCTACAGCGATTATTAGCATCAGACAAAGTAGTTCAATTGATCAAGACCCTTCAGGCAGGTTCTCCTGAGACTCGAGGCTCCCTGACCCCAGAGTCACTGTGGATAAGCTTCAACAATCATGGCATGACCCTAGAAAAGACACAGACATTAAATCAGAGAGTGAGACAAACATCCTTCCGAGAGAAATACGGAGTGTACTAATGCTCTTATTAAGTCCATAAAAAGGGCTGGAAAGCCTTCTTAGGTACTACTAAGGAGGTATTTTTGCTGTGTATTTTGTCTTATTCAGCAGTTAAAAAAGCAGATGAAAACAGGCGTGTACACAGTGACTCCCTGTGTAATGTGTCACGCGCAGGGCAGAATTACGGTGACCCAGGACCCCCCCCGCCTGCCAGATTACCTGCCCTCCCGCAGCGCAGGCCGCCACCAGCCCATACTGCCCCCCCTCCTTGCGCAGCCTGTGAGCTGTGGTGGTTACCAGCCGGCAGCCGGTGGCCCCAAACGGGTGGCCCAGGGACAGGGAGCCTCCCCAGGTATTCAGCTTCTCCACCGGCACCGACCCGACCTAGACCAACAGGACCACTGTCAGGTGTCTGAAGATCAGCACTAACTCTCAGCTCTCCCCAAATTCAACAGTGCTCAAATTACCTTCGCCTTCTTTCCAACATAGGTTTGGGCGAACCAGTCCGAGTCCATGGCTTTCAGGTTTGCCATAATTTGGCCCTAAAAAAAACAAAAACAACAAAAAAACAATTGCACCAGGTGATACGTATCCTTTACAGAGAAACCACAAATAGCTTATGCAACTATTTTCCATCCTTGTACACTGCTTTGAAGATGCATGTCTGCTAAATCACACTAATTTAAAAAGAAACATTTATCCAAAGCGGGTTAGGCGGTTTCAGGAGCTATTGGACGTTAAGGGCCTTGATCAAGGATGCAATGGTGAAATCACTCTACCGACCCTGGGATTTGAACCAGTGACCTTCTGATCGCCTACTGAGCCTCATGTAAACACCTGGAAATATGTAATGCACAATAACAAAAAGAAATCCAACAGCAAAGGCAAACAGAGCTACAGTGTATTGCTCCTACTATGATACAATCACATTTGCCCAGGTTCTTATACCACAGTGGCAGCAACACACTGCCAAACGGATAAACTACAAACTCACCGCAAAAGCTTCATGGAACTCAAAAACATCAATATCGGCTAACGTCAATCCGGTTTTCTCCAGGATCTTTGAGGTGCTGTAAGTAGGCCTGAAACCGGTCAGAACAGCTGCATTAGAGGACCCACAGACATGCGGGTCATCGCCAAGAGACTCTACATCACACACACACACACAATATTAGGAAGACAGTACTTCTCCTAAATGTTCAAAATGCTTTGGACAAAACAGGACAGGAGAGGAAATCACCCATATGACTCTTTGTCTGGCCCAACACTTAATTAAGACTAGATAAATGTTTGGTAGGACAGGTTTAACCCCTCAATGCAACTCACCCTAAAAGAAGCTGATCTTTCGGGTCTTGGGACACAAAAACAAAATCTCTGCAAAGGAAATATGACATTTTAAACGTAAAATGCAAAATGACTGGCTGGAGCAGGTAGACAGTTCATGTGAACAACCCCAAGAGGATCACGACCCAACCTCATAATGCCCCCTGCCATTAGGGGTGTGACACCTGCCTGGCTTACCTCAGATACGCTTTGGGCTTGAATCCCATGGCCAAAGCCTTCTCTTCTGACATGATGAGAGTGGAGGAGGCGCCATCGGTCTGTTCAATCGGCCGCCCAGGGGGAGAGAGACAGGAAGCGTGGGCATTAGCGCATGTTAGCCAAACACGCTAGCGCAGCTGTCTGTCCACTTACCAAGAAAGAGGAGTTGGCGGCAGTGACCGTGCCATGAGGCTTGATGAAAGCTGGCTTCAGCTTGGCCATCTGATCCATGGAGCTTGGCCGGATGCCGTTGTCCTTGGAAACCATGCCCTTCCCTATTCAGGTGGAACAGGTGTCATCCTTAAAGCTTCAGAAGAAACCTTAACCCAGTACACCCCACGCACCAAAAACCTCCAGAAGCCAGTGTGAGATACTAATGTTAAGTAGTGTTAAGTACACCAATACAGATTAAAAGCAATTTGAATACAAAAGAACCTGCACACTGCTAGTCTGTGCTCTGCTAACCTGTACCCAGCTAACCGATACTCCGCTATTCTGCCACACGTTAGCCAACAGTCTGCCAGCCCACACCTTGCTAACCCACACCCAATTAGCCCATATCCCGTTGGCTCATGCCCCCCTAATCCGCAATCCGTTAATCCATACCCACTAACCCGCAGCACGCTAGTCCGTACCTCGCTAGCCCATTCCTAGCTAGCCTGCACCCACCTGGCACACTGATGCTGAGAACGTCACTGAGGAGGCCGGCGTCCTGTGCCTTCTTGGCGAGGGTGTGGGAGCGAAAAGCAAACTCGTCCTGCTCCAGGCGGGTCACGCCGAAGGCGGCTGCCAGTCGGTCCGCAGAGTGACCCATGGTCTCCCCGGTGGAGAACTCCGCCACGGCAGGCAGCTGTCATACAGCGGTGGGAAGAGGGGGGATCAGAACAGTCACATGTCCAGAGTACAGCTTCGCTACACCACCAAAGCAGAGCAAAGTGCAGGCGGCACGCAGGGTCACCTCAGGGGCAAAGTGGTTCAGTCTCATCTTGCCTAGCAGCGCCATCCTCTGGCCAAAGGTCTTGGCTTTGTTCAGGGATAGCATGGTCTTCCTCATCTTGCGGCTGTGCCGGATAGGAACGTCGGACATGAACTCAACTCCACCGGCCACCACCGTGTCGCACTGCCCCGCCGCTATCAGGCCGACAGCTGCGTGGGAACACCGACAGCGCGTCCCTCACAGTCAGTATCGGGAAGACGACTCGCCCTGCCCCCTCAACGTTTAAACGAGGCCCCCCGCTAAGGAAGACGGGGACCGGAAGCACGTACCGGTGGTCATGGCCTGATTGGAGGAGATGCAGGCCATTGTTACCGTGTGCGCTGGGATCTTATCAGAAAATCCGGCTCCAAGAGCGGCCTGCAGACATTACCAAACGAACTGTGAGCCAGACCACATCAACCACAGGCTCTCACTAAAATATGACGGCCACATGGGGTCTCAATTCTGAAGACAGTTAACAGCATTTGAACAGAGGGGACTTCAAGCCCTAAGATCGATTTAGGAAATGCATAGAACATTCTGGCAAAGTTCAGTGCATCACGAAGATTTGTTTCAGTGGCTTGGACTAAAAATCAATTGTTCAAATGCAAACTACAAAGACCATTACAAAGCATGTTCTGGAAAGGCAGCCAGTTGATCCACTATCCAAAAGACTAAGATGAGAATAGGAACATGGTCTGCACTCCAAGCAGACACTAAGGCCTACATCAAACATATCATATCTGGTGTCAGAATCACAAAACCATAATTTCTACAGCCAAATCTCCAAACTGTTGTTTAGTGGTGCTTACCTCTCTAGCAACATTACTGGTCTTCACCTCCTGAATCACTGTGCCAAACACCAGGTACTCAACAGCGTCCCTTGGGAGGCCAGTCTTCGTCAGGAGACCCCTGGAGTGAGAAGATAAATCCATCACGTGATCCTTCAAGGCAGCTAGCAGAACATTCTGAAAATTATAATCTACTGTCCAAGATATGAACCCCCCACAGAAGTTAATCCACATTGCCAAGTATCAGTGTCTTCACAGGGTCTTCAGGCCCTGCTCACTGCTTATAAAGACAAGAGCTGCTTACTGGAGAGAAGCTCTGGCCAGGTCATGTGGCATCAGATCATTGTATCTGAACAAAGAGAGATGAGACATAAAGTGCACTTCATCTGACAGACAACTGCTGAAAAAACGCTAATATATTATGCTAGATCAGGATCAAGAAGATAGCCAGGGCATGAGAAAAATACAACAGACAAGATTACAAGAACTGAGGCCCCCTGGCGCCTGAAACCCAATGTTGCACTGTAGACCTGAGTGAACCTGACAGCCTCCACTGACCGGGTGAACAGGACATACACATGCCCACCAGCTACATCCCCCTACGACTGCCGGCAGAGGCCAAAGGAGGGCATATAAACCCAATAAAATATATACATGAACTGAAGATGCAGTGTTGTACAGGTCCTATAACATGTTACCTCAGGAGAAGATGAGAAGATGACTTACGTGGTACCAGCCACCAGAAATGGCGTGCGGACCCCTTCCACTAAAACGATGTTCTTCACACCAGACTTGGCCAGGGTCTTTTTGCTTTTAGGTTGACCTTTTTGAAAATTTTGAAAAGCCAGGAAAAAAAAAACACACAATGAGTTAGATAACTGAATATTTATCAACAACATACACTACAAGATCAATTCTCAACCCATAGGTTGTGACCCAAATTTAGTTTGCGGCAAGTTCTGAAAGGGTCACGAGGCATGTATGCATTTTTTTCAAATCAGCAAGCTTCTATGCTGATCCACATGTGTAACATGACCAAACATTATCCTACCTGGAGCCTGGAGGTGAATGGACGTGCCTAGACACCTGGCCGCTTAAAAAACAACAAAAACCACAGGAAACAAGTGATCAAAACAAAGTGATCAAGAACTTTCCAGAGTGAAATTACACACATTACAGTGGCTTGCACTGCCCTATCTTCACATAAGAGAGAGAAGTTCACCCTGAAAAGCAGATGATAATGTAGATGTCACTTTACCAGTATGCCCAACCCAGGATGAGGTCACTGGGCTGTTACGGACATTCTTCATTAGCATCAGTGCCATTTTCACCTGAAACACAGAAACAGCAACTTCAACACACTGCACATTTTCAGTTGCATACTACATTTTAAGTTGTAACTATTATTAGACAAGCTTTGCTCTTAGCACCAGCTTAAAAAACAAACGCAGTCATGATACATGTATAATACACGGTAAAATAGGTGGGCTGTGTCTCTGATCTTTAGCGTCCGTCTGTTTGCTGTATGACATGACCTTTCACCTACTTTCCACTCAGTCTCCAAGGGCTTGTTAAATCAGGGCCAGCAGGGAAGGAGGTGCGCAATACAGCACAAATTTCCTTTAGTGGGTTCGGCTGAACACCCCGGCTCCCAAACACAGCGACAACGTAATGGTTACACAGCCGGTAATGACCGCTATGTACAGACACTCAGCCGACAGCACAGATAACTAACAGACCGCCACTTCACAGACCCCACAAAAAAGTATTTTGCTGCACGGAGATAAACCTATGTTCACATGACTTTATAGCAAAATATATGCATTCAAGTAGATAAATAATCTTACAACGTCTCAGAGAGTATCCACGGGTACAGCACTTCTTCACCGTCGCCTACAAATCGCAGTTCAAGTGCGCTGCTGTCTACTACACAACATCCCCGACAACTTCGTCACGGTTTTAGGACCCCAAAATATAGCTGCCGAGAACTATGCCTGCCATTAATGTGCAGGTTTAAAGTCTTCAACATCATTTAATTAAAACAATTTGCCATTTTAAGACGTTATTATGTGTTTAATAGTGAAAGAAAGCTGATGCTAATTATTATTTTATTTTTATTTGCATTCACATTTTCCATTTTTTTATAAGGGTAAGTGTCGGTCACCCAAATGGACAGCGACCGTACCCGTCTCCGCTGTCAATGCCCACTTGCAGCGACTGACCTGTACTCGAAATGACTTGCATGCGTGCAGTGGGCATTCTCTCCAGGTTCGCTACAAGCAGATATAGTCTGCTTACAGGTAACAGAAAGGTCCGGCGTTTCAGAAGGGTGTGTGGACTGCAGGGTTTGCCGTTGATCAAGCTGCAACCGGCTGTGAATCTGGTGGAATACGGATCTGTCGCTGGTGGTGACCTTTCACCTAGTTAGTATAGCAGCCAACAGTATTCTGCGTACTTGTTGGAGCCATACAGTAAAACACGAAAAATAACGTAAAAGATTTGCATTTTCGTTACATACCCATTGCAAATGATTTATATGGGATTGTGATTTTTAACTTTACTTATTAGTGTGGTAATACATCTGCCACATAAAATAGGCGTATTTAAAGCAACTCAGCATTTTCTACCCAGCAGGTCTGAATTGTGTTTTCACTATTTAAGAACCTCTGCAATGTATTCAGATTGAATTGTGCATTCTCTCAGTTCGCTGCTCTGCCTGTATATTAAAAAATGTTAAACGTTTTTTAAAGCATGAATTGTTTAAAATGGGTGATAACATAAAAGTGATACATGAGTAACAATTAGGTTAAACCTTAACCGAATATGAATACAGGTGTTAAAAAATAACATTTATACAGGATATTTTCCAAACAAACAAACCCTAGTCATTTTGGACAGGCCAACTATTTCACTCTGCAGTCTCCTTCTGTGCCAGATAAAATTAAACAAATGTGTCAGTCAGTGTTTATATATGCATTTCTACTTTTTATTTAACAAAAATTGTATTTTGATGTAGGTTAATTTTGTAATTATGAACTAAGCAGTAATTAGTGCATTTGCAGTAATGATAACTACACTTATGTTGGTGTGTTGGGGTTTGAAAATAGCATATCTCAGTCATGTTTCTTTTTATTATTTCCTGTTTTGATATTTTTTGATATTGATATATTCAGAATTTGAATATGTGTGGTAGTTTCACTGTCTTACATTACATGTGAAAATATCTTAATTAAAAGTTTCAAGTTTTTTTAAAGATAATTTCAAATTATGTCCCCAGAGCTCTATAAATATAGTAATTATTTTATTTTATTTTATTTAGTATGTTTTGTAAATTTGTTTGTGGCCGTTTAATACAGCAAGGCCCTTGCTTTCCTGTTGTATTATTCAGGTTGTTGTGGGAGTTGTAAGTGTATTTTTGCTGTATTATATCTAAAACCCATTAATACCTAGATCAATATCTGATCTGAGGTAACTGCAAGCTGCATCTTTGAGACACACACACTAGTGTGAGTGACTCCTAGGGCCTGCCTGCGTGCCGCACCCCTGCAGCAATCTGGGCTCAAGGGTCCAACAGCAGCATCAGTCTGCTGACCTTGGGATTCAAACTGGTGACCTACTGTTCACGGGCACAGGGTCCTAACCTGCTGTCCCCCCTGACTGCCATAACTCTCATTCCTGGAAAAGATTTAATGTTGGATGGATGGGTTAGAATGTGGTTTGTATGTCAGCAATATGGGCCACAGTTCATCCATTTTTGTGTTGCTAATATAATGGTGTTAAGCAGTCATGTGGCTGATATAGACCCATCATGACCCGTCCCTATAGTTTCCATCCCTTTTATAGTTTGTCTTGTTGAGCAGCCTCTGTTCTTTATTACCCCATGGTGTGTGTATCTTGTTCAGTTACTTGTGATAACCAGTCATGTTTCCTGTTTTTATTTTTTAGGCCATAACAGCCGTAACCTTACAGTTTTAGCCACAATGTCAGGTAAACACATTTAAGTTCGGCTGTGTTCAAAAAGTGTAAAACAGAGAAGGTGTTCAGTGCTCATTGTCACCTTTCACTTTACGTAGCTCGGACGTACGTCAATTACGAAGTTAAGGATGATGTGGCGGTCATTCGGATCAATGACCCAAACTCAAAGGTACCTGTTCCCTGTGTTGCCTGATAGTGGGGGGGGGGGGGGGGGGTCATATGCCCTTTGCGTAGGGGTGGCTGCTGATCCAGCTTTTCTGTGGCACGTCTCTACTGCGCCATTGCAGGTCAACACACTTTCGGCCCAGATGCAGAGCGAGATGACCCAGGTGTTGAATGAGGTGTGGGCCAATGGCGCCGTGAGGAGTGCCGTCCTCATCTCTTCCAAACCCGGCTGCTTCATCGCTGGAGCAGATATCAAGTCAGTGATCCAATCCTGAATAAATCCTTATCTAATGTTTCAGACCCCGCTCATTCAGACCCCCTCAGTCTCGTGATACACCCATACTAATACTTTTACTACTACTATTACTACTGCTAATAGTAATAATAATAAAATGCTTTTATATTTACTGTGTTCTTGTGGCCACCGTTGCGCTCAAAAAATACTTTGTCAAATGCTTCCAGAAACCCTGAAAGTATTGAATATATATGGGGGCAGCATGTGGCTCAGTGGGCTAAGCCTGTGTGCTTGTAATCACAAGGTCGCTGGTTCAAACCCAGCTTCAGCTTGTCTGTGGGTCCTTGAGCAAGGCCCTTAACCCCCAGCTCCCTGGGCGCGGCTACGGGTGGTTGAGGGAGGCATAAAAAGGATTGATTATTATTATCGAACTGACCTCCCAACTTCTCTACAGCACTGACACCTGCTGGCAGCTACATGGAATGACATCTAGGGTCTCACCCTCAAAATACTGTACACACACAAAACTGTAGTATTTAACTGACAGTCTTTAGTATCTCAATATCCAGCACTGCTTTTGTGGTTGTAGGACGCGAGAGTCTGGAGACAGTTCAGATTTAGACTTATGGGAGACCAAAGACAGAATCATATCTCATCAAAGCTAAACGCACGTCAAAATGAACGCAGCAGAGCAACTTCTGCCAGCACTGCTGTCTGGTGAACGGAGAACCATTTAATTCTGTCTGTTCTGTCCACAGCATGATTGAGGCCTGTCAGACTGAAGAGAAAGTCACAGCCATCTCTCAGGAGGGACAGAAGATGTTTGAAAAAGTCGCCAAATCGCCCATTCCCATCGTAGCGGCCATTAACGGCTCCTGCCTGGGTGGGGGACTGGAGGTGGGCCTCGCTGAGCCGTTCTGTATGGTCAAATGTGCCAGAGTCACTCTGTTCCAGAAACGTCTGTATGTACTGATTGCTTGTTTCTGACATGGGGGTCACCCTCTGCCCTCTTCCGCGTTGTCATGTGACCACCTGGAACGGCTCACGCTTTACATAAGTGTCTCTCTTTCAGTTTGCTATTGCCTGCCAGTACCGGGTGGCGACAAAGAGCAAGAAAACCATCCTGGGGACCCCAGAGGTCGTGCTGGGTCTGCTGCCAGGGGCGGGGGGCACACAGAGACTGCCCAAAATGGTGAGGATCTGAATACATACATTTATGTAATAGACACTTTGATCCAAAATGATGTACAACTGAGAAAGCTGGGTCAGTCAGTCACTGGAGCAACTGGCCCAAAAATCACTCTGCTCACCCTGGGATTTGAACCAGCGACCTTCTGATCACTTGCATAGCATCCTATTTCGCTGCCCCACCCAGCCACCCAGAGCCAGGGTGTTTTCACCCCCTGGTTGTAAATAATAAATATCAGATTGTTTTCAGTTTAACCATCTTCATTCGCTCCTGGGTGTCAGGTCGGACTTCCTGCCGCTTTTGACATGATGCTGACGGGGAGAAACTTGAGTGCGGATAAAGCCAAGAAGATGGGGCTGATCCACCACCTAGTCGATCCCCTTGGTACAGTCCGCTGGACTCTCTCCTGACCGCTGAGCAGTTTCCGTCAACTCTTTCTTGACGTGTTTACACATTTCTATGCAAAAACGATGAGAATGGCTGATCACTCAGTTGCTTATTTGTAGTAGAAATACTGTTACTTTTCGTTTTCTCAGGTCCTGGCCTTAAACAGCCAGAGGAAAGAACAATCGAATACCTGGAAGAGGTTGCAGTGGGTCTCGCTAAAGGTGTTGCCAGTGGGACTGTCCCTGTTAAGCCCCAGAAAAGAATCATGCAAAGTCAGTTGGATGGCCGACTCGAGAAGTGATGTCATCGTGTATCTCCACAGCTATCATTTGGAGGTTATGAAAAGGCTCCATCATCGTAATGTGAATGCATCTCACATATAATTGGTTATAGTCCTTACCTCTCAACGTGTTTGAAAATGGATACGATACAGAAATGAAAGCTGAGTTCTTTACCTGCTCTTTATGTCGAAAATAACTTGGCGAAAACATTTTAGGTGAAATGTATTAAACGTTTTGTGAGTATAATACCTTGCAAATCCTTTCTAGTAGCATAATATAAGGCAGGGCTCTTCCAATCTGGACCTCGATTGCAAATCTAGGCCTTGTTTTCAGTTCTCCTAGGTAATTACTTTAATAATTACTGATTCTGATTGGCCACAGTGGCTTCACACCTGGCTCACAGATAAAGGAAGGCTGGAAAACCAGCAGTGCTCGGACCTCGAGGACCATGATTTGAACAGCTCTGGTAGAGAAGATCCTGCTTGTGTAAAATTGTGATCCCCATGTGCACCCTGGAGCCTTTCTGAAGCACATAGCCGCACCTCCATTTTTCTGATGCCCCCTAATTCCATTTAAACCTCGTACTATCATCGTGTATCATTAAGTCATTCGCTCATGTGTCCAGTCCTGCTGTGGAGCCTCCTGTCCTGGTATGGTCAAAGATGAACCTCTCTGAGGCAACCAGGGTCCCTCATCTCTTAGTATAGATCTTTTCACAGAGATACAAGATTACGTCATGGGGATTCCATTGGTACGGCAGCAGATCTACAAGACCGTTGGCAAGAAGGTGGCGAAGCAGACGAAAGGGCTGTATCCAGCCCCTGAGATGATCATCGAGGTATGTGACCCACCACGGGCCTTTGAAGGTCATCCGTCTCTCCAGCCTTTCGTTACAGTCCATTCCCTTAGAGCCTCATCCCAGATCTTGTCTGTCTCCCCAACAGGCCGTTCAGGCAGGATTGGAGAAGGGCTCCGAGGCCGGATACGTGGTAGAGTCACAAGTAAGGAAGCCTGAAAGGGACAAAACGTTTCCCAGGAACGGAAGGTGAGACGTGGCTTTAGCCTCTGTTTTTTTCTGTCCTTGTAGAATTTCGGGAAACTAGCGATGACCACGGAGTCCAGGGCCCTTGTTGGCATTTACCATGGTCAGGTGACATGTAAGAAGAACCGATTTGGGACTCCGGAAAAGGATGTGACGTAAGCAGAGATATATGGCGATGCCATCATGCTAGAATGCATGGCAGCTGCTCACTCACTCTTTTCCAGCTGGTTATTCCTTACTTTGTGTGACGTAAAATATGATTGTATGTATGAAAATCTTCCAAACACCGTTGATGATTCTGCACGTCAGGAAGCTGGCAGTCTTAGGAGCAGGACTGATGGGAGCAGGAATCGCCCAGGTGACCGTGAACCGGGGTGTCAGCACTATCCTGAAGGACACCTCAGAGGCGGCACTGAGCAGGGGCCAGCAGCAGGTTTACAATGGGTGGGTGTGCACTTGCAGCTGACAGCCACCAGAGGGCACAGTCTTCCTGTTAGAGCACATAGGCGACTGCCCATCAGCAGCCCCACATCATCATTCACATTTCTTAGGTTTAATGAAATGACCAAGAAGAAGAAGATTACAGCCTTTGAGAGGGATACCAGTATGTCCAGCCTCAGTCCACAGTTGGACTACAGTGGCTTCGATGAGGTGGATATGGTCATTGAAGCGGTTTTTGAGGACATGGATTTAAAGCACAAGGTCCTGAAGGAAGTAGAAGCAGTAAGTAAGACACTCATTTGCTGTAACTGTTCAAAAAGTCCTGTGGAAGGTACCTGACCAGCACTGTGATCTGTTGTTGAAAGTTCTACCATCTTAATAACCTTCAGACTCAAAACATCTTCATTTTTAGCTGGCTGATGATGGTAATGTGAACAAGCTCTGCTGTGATTCTTTAACTCATCTCTTTAAGGTAATATCCCCTCACTGTGTTTTCGCCACCAACACCTCTGCACTTCCAATTAAAGACATCGCTGCTGTAAGCAAGAGGCCGGAGAAAGTGAGTAACTGGTCTAATTGGTCAGATTTGGACTGGCCATGCCAAGTGAGACACCTGATTGGTCAGATTAGGAGCAGACAAAGCGACTGACTGGCCTAATTGGACCGACGCCCTGACCTGAACTGTCTTCTCCTCAGGTCATTGGGATGCACTATTTCTCCCCCGTGGAGAAAATGCAGCTCCTTGAGATAATAACTACGGACAAGACATGCAAAGACACGACTGCCTCTGCTGTCGCCGTCGGGCTCAAGCAGGGCAAAGTCGTCATCGTCGTGAAGGTGGGTCTGTCTCTGTGGAGGTGGGTCTGTGTCTGTGGACATACTCGGCTACAAACGCTCTGTGTGTGTGGGGGGG
>JABFEB020000039.1:16774003-16795354 GCA_019775895.2 Stomatorhinus ivindoensis
CCCCCCCCCCCCCCCCCCCCCCCCCCCCCCCCCCCCCCCCCCCCCCCCCCCCCCCCCCCCCCCCCCCCCATGTCTGCAGATCTTTGAGCAAGGCCCTTAACCCCCCAGCTCCCCGGGCGCCGCTACGGGTGGCTGCCCCTTTGCGGACAACTTGCTCTACAAAAAACAGCGAGTTGAGGGAGGCGTAAAGACTAATTCCCCACGGGGATCAATAAAGTTTCGATTACCAAAAGGGCCGAGAGCGGGGGGGGGGGCGGGGGGGAGCCTGAGGTGCCAGTGCGTCGTGCAGCAGAATGGAGGGACTTCCCCCTTTTTCATGCCTGACCACCGTGACAGCAGCATGTCACACGGGGGCTGTGGGGGCAATGAGATTGTTTGGGGCGGGGGCCCTGATGGGCGCCTTGGATTGTGTGATGCTACCATAAGGCGACTCTGCTCAGCCCCAGTAATTACACAGCTTTCGTGTACACGCCTCACACCCCCCTCCTGATCCGCATGGCAACCCCTAATACAGCCCTGCGCATCGCATAATTACTCAGAGAGGCGGCCGTTTTACACGCAGCCCCCGCCCGTGAGGAGACAGCAGAGGCAGAGAAGATGCCAGTCGCAGCCTTAGTAAAGATACACCGGGGGGCTTCTATTTTACACAGGGGGAGGGGGGTGTGGCTCAGTGGCTGCAATTGGAAGGTCACTGGTTCAAGTCCCAGGGTGGGCAGAGTGGGATTTCACTGGTTTCATTGTTGGGTGCTTCTGCAAGGTCCTTAACCCTCAATCACTCCAGGAACTGACTGACCCTGCTCTGCAAAAATATATGATGCTTTGGATAAAAGTGTCAGCTAAATAAATAAAACTGTAAAAATTCCCATACAGACACTCAGCCGGCCAGATAATCAGAGGCCACTCAGCAAAGGCAGCCTCACCTGTGATGCCTCTGAGGGAAGATGGTCCCTGCTCTATACTTAAGGTAGATGAACATCTCTGCCGTGACAGGGATTTAGCCCTTTGCAGCTCACTGGGCGCTGCTCTGCCTGAAGCCGTGTCCAGCATGTTACTGGACTGTGGGGAGAAACTGGAGTACCTGGAGGAAACTCTGATGACATGTGAGAACATGTAAACTCCACACACATGGAACCGGGACAGAGACTCAACCCCCGATCGCAGAGGTACGAGGCAGAAGTGCTAACCACCATGCCACCCACTAACGAGATTTTTTTTATTTCCAAAAAGTATTAAGTAAATGCTTAATGGTTACGTGGCATCAAATTCATAACCACATGTGACGCCTGATCAAGCTGAAGCCTGAGTACAGTTATTATTTATGATTATACAATGTTCTGAATATGTTTGGGATATATTATAAAATCCACTGTATCTGTTTCCCATATTCCCGGTGACCCTGCAATGTACAGGCAGACCAATGAATGTTTCCTGTGGTTTTTGGAAAAGGTGTCATTCCTTGAAAATGATTGAGTGGTGCAGTCAAGTGCCAAATGATCCAGGCTTTGTAATAAAGGGGGCATGGTGGTTAAAACATTAAGTTGCAAAGTGTCAGTTCCTGAGTCTGTAGGAACATTACCTGAACGTATTGTTCAAATATCCTGTCTAGTCATGTCAGCATCTTCAGACTGCCCATGTTTTTAATGAACTTTAAGCACCAGTGACTGATAGCCGTTCCCGGCATGTGCACTGTTTGGTCCTATCTGTTAGCACCCAAGCAAAACAATCTAGAATGGTAGCCATCTTTGGTGGGCTCTGAGGTGGGCTCTGAGGTGGGCCTCTGTCCAAATACTCACTGACCTACATAGGAACCTCTTACAATCTCTCAAAAAATATTTTTTAACTTTCATAAACGGTCCCTTTCTTCCATTCCATTACACCACAGACACACCCATTTAAGTTCCTTATCTGATGTTTGAATCCAAAAGGAACTAAAATTAATAAGGCTAGCTATACCAGAAGGGTGGAACAGTGGTGCAGTGGTTAGTGCTGCTGCCTTACAGCAAGAAGGTCCTGGGTTTGGTCCCGGGAACCTTCTGTGTGGAGTTTGCATGCTCTCCCCGTGTTTGTGTGGGTTTCCGCTGGGGTCTCTGGTTTCCTACCACAGTGAAAGTATGCAGGTTGATTGGTGAGTCTAAAGTGTGTGTGACTGCCCAGGTTTGGTTCCCACCTGTGCCCCTTGTTCCTGGGATAGACTCCAGTTCCCCCTGGTTATGGTGATGGATGGATGGATGGATAGATCTACCAGAAAGCCAAAACCATCACAACAAATACTGCTAATATTGAATTAAACACTATTTCATTTTCAGTATAATTCTTAGCATACCATCTGTTGTTAATAACAAAATTAGGAATCCATGATTTTGTTTAATTAAAAAAAATGTATCATGTTTTATGTTCAGCAGTTTATACAATGCAACACTACACTGTCTTTTAAATGTTTTCCACAATGAAAACAAAATGAAATGTGATTAACCAGCTTAAGGGACAATGTAATTAGGATTTAGTCAAACGTAGGAAGTCTGTGTGTATAGAACATGTAATGAGACTCTGCAAAGCACTTCTCTGAATAAACACACACACAACACGTAGCAGACACTTTTGAGCCAAAGTGACAGATTTGAGAAAGTGGGGTCAGACAGTCCCTGGAGTAATGGTGTTATGGGTCTTACTCATTGGCCCAGCAGTGACATCACTCTGCTGACACTGGGCTCCAAACCAACAACCTTCTGGTTACAAACAGAACTAACTAAACTGCTAAGGCACACACTACTCCACACATTTACATTTGTAGCAGACACTTATCCAGAGTGACTTTTTCTATTCCATTTTCTAATTTCAGGGACAGTCCCTCTGGAGCAAGGTGGGGTTAGGGGTCTTGGTCAGGGACCCAATGATGGTGCCAGAGGTGGGACTCAAACCTGTGATCTTTTGGTCCAGATCTTTTGGTCCTAACCAGTAGACCACCATCACCACACACACAGTCAAACTAACACAGACAGACAGACACACACAGTCACAATAACACAGACAGACACACACACACACAGAGTCACACTAACAGACAGACAGACAGACAGACACACACACAAACACACACTCAGACAGGTAGGTCTTACAGCAGTTCCTACTATAATTTGTTCACACTTAGCCGCCTGGATCCGGCCAACTTTCTGCTCCGCCTAATGATCCTTATTTGCGCACAAATTAAGGCCAATACCGACTTTGGTGTTTTTATGGTGATCAGTGCGTCTAAGTAGACCGGACGCCGCTGCACCGAGCGCGTTTATTTCATGTGACCGGCCATTATTTTGTCTCTCAAACTTAGACGAGTCCTCCCCCACACTTCTTAGTATTCAAGACACTCGGTTGCTGATTACAAAATTAGCATGTGAATGGCTGCGGATCACTTTAGGAATACAACAGATACTTTGTCACCTTTATTTGCCAAGTCCGAAATAAGCGTTTTGTCAGGCAGAAAAGCCGAAGCAGCTGATGGTTAGTACGAAGGATACGTGCAAGTTACTTCACCTTCATGGTCAGATAAACACAGAAAGCAAAAGCACGCAGTTTCCTACACATCAGCGTTACACACGGCGCTTGCTATTCGTTATAGCTAATTAAAATATTTAGATTAGATCAGATAAACTTTATTGATCCCAGGAGGAAATTCTTGTGCATACGACAGCAAAGGTACGCAGAGCACACACATTTAGTGCAAAACAAAATGCAGACAATGCACATAGTGCAAACAAGTAAACGTAGCGCGCACTGATTGATGTACAGAGTACCCAAATATAATCCGGAAAAACAAACAAAATAAGTAAAAGTTTTAGTATTAAAAATGGGTAGAAATTTTAGCATGTTTTTTCTGCGGGTGTGGGTACCGTGGATCACCGTGTACTTTTCATGTGACTTGCAGTTGGAGCAGACCTTGCAGATATTATTTTTGCCATAATAAGTAAACACGCTCATCAGAAAAGTTAACTTGCAGATTTAATCGCTTACCTTGGCTCAGTCGCACCAGTGTCGGCAGCCTGAATTTGCCGACCACCACATCCAGAGGCAAGGACACCGAGCTCCAGGAGATCTCGGAAATGCTCGCCGAAAACTTGTCCATCTTCCAGCATCATAAACGCTACGGACGCCCGACGGACAGCACCATGGCGGGGAGCCGCTGCTTTTCTGCGGGGCTGCCTCCAGGTTTCGCCATGTTGAGAGGTGGATGGGATCCCTCGCCCCCAGGGATGTGTCAGTAGCAGCACCTCCTCCCAGAAGCTGTCAGCATGGCATGCAGCACCACCCTGATCCACAGACGGCAAATCAGCATCCCGGCCGCGATGGGCTCCGGGGACTCAGCCTGGGAGCCCTTCAATTCTCTAATTTGTTAAAATGGCTGCTTGTGCGTTGAGACCCAGTCAGCCTGCTGAAGTTTACAAGTCGTTATGTCAAGCGTTGGTGATGCTCGCATCAGCCGAGCCAGATTAAGGACTTCAAAGCTGAAACATGCTGCAAACCGTACTTCACTGTATGGTTTTGGTATCTCTATTTCGCTAAAGTTTCTTTCATGGATTTGTATATCCTGGTTATACCCCAAAGTTTTCGTGATACTCAATTCGTTTATTTCACGTTATTTCCCCATTGGACTGGGGCTTATCTTGCTTCAAACGTAGCCTCGGGTCAGGATGAAGATACGGTGTATTTGTACTGCCACGAGGAAGTACGGCAACGCGATGATATACGTGTGTGTTAGTGTAAAGCATCAGGCAGGTGTTTTCCTAAAGACTTCTGCACAGCCTGTCCAGTACAATGTATAGAACATGGTCGTATAGTAACTGCTTTCAAGCGCCGGCCATGACGTGACTCTAAATTAGGTAAGTTCAGTCCCCCTAGCAGATACTGGGTTCGTTCCCTGAGCATGCTTTATAAAATTTATGTTCACTCGTACATAATTGTACAGGTCTGTTTAACCTAGAACAATAATATACGACAAATTATTTTTAATTACGCGCTGGGCATGGCTGGATTACTATTATTATTGTAACTGAAAAGCGATGTTATATGTATGAGTGGTGCCTAAATTAATATTTACCGGATAAATACCCTTTTGCTTTATAGCGGAGGTTAGCTGGGAGACCCATGTAAAATGGCAGCAAAGCTTCAAATACTGTAGATATGCATCAGAGACCATTTGTGTTTGTGAATGAACCACTCTGATGGGTCAGGCTGATCCGTTGCTCTTCAGATTAGCAGGCCAGCAAGGAGCCACTTCCAACTGTCCTTCTAAAACATAGCACCGGGCTAACACAAGGTTAGAAGAACCCATAACCAGCGGCATTCATGTGCAGACTACAAACACAGATGCTACCACTAACTGGTGCTTTGTACAGCAAGTCTATTGTAGCCAAGTGTTGGTTCAGCCAAGATTCATACTACTGTGGAATGAAAACACACTTTTTAAAAAAGATACTTTATTCATCCCCGTGTTGAAATTCTTTACACCTGCAACAACTTGCTCTCTGTAGGTGAGAGAAAGCTGGACACCAAGGGTGGACAACCATGGCCGCACCCTGGACCTTACTCAAGGAGCCTCAAATTTTCCAAGGCCGGGTTCAATCCAGCAACCTTCCAATCATAAGCACTGAGGCTTAGCTCACTGGGCCTCATGCTGCCCCCTTGCCCCAAACTGACAAAGTGATCAGATTAACTGATCTGATAATTAGAATCCTTCTCGACCTTCAAGAATAGCCACCTGACCCAGGAACACCTCAGGTAGGTCATCCAACCACTGGCCTTAGCTGATCTCTTGCATATCCCAAGTGCACTTTTTGCATGCGTTTCTCATCATTTTGCTTCTGTACTGTATGGCTCTTGTTCCAGTGCTGACTTGCACTTTCCCTGCTCACTCCCTGGAAGCTCAGCCTAGCTTCACAGATGCCAAGATGGCCCCTTGTAAATGTAACAAACAGCCATTCTGCCTGCAAGCCAGTTTTCTTGGGTTTAGATATAATATTCAGGAAGATGACAAATTTTAATTCTCAATTTAAAGATTTATACTTGGTTACAGAATATTTTACTTCAGATAGCAACCATTCATATTTAATTCATACAGACGTGCTCATCTAAACAGTCAAAATTCTTCACCAAATAACTAGATTAGTAGATCATCATTACAGTCCAAAGTCCTGGTTATAACCGTATTAGTTAACATCTTGGATATTTAGCATCCTCTGCTGGACATGGTGAGAATAACACCTGGAGAACAGAAGTCAGCCAGCAGAGGGCGAGCATCATTCTGCACATACCATCCTGCCTGCACATATTCTCATACTGCTGCACATAATGTACCTATTACCAGTTCATATGAATAGCCTCAGCTTCTTCCATGTGGGCATCTAGCCCAAACATCGCACACCCCCCCCCCCATCCAGACCAGCGCTGTTACTGTACAAAGTGAGTTTTTATTGAAGTCAGAAATATGGAAGCAATGTTAACACCACATGTCAATGTCAAATTCACTCTTCTGGTATTTTAGTAAAATACAGCAAAAAATGAGCAGGATACTAAGAACATGAAACAAGGGGGTTAAGGGGATAGTTCAATCTAAAAGAGCATTTGGAAATTTGCCTAGTTTTAATAGACTATTTCAGTTAAAGTTGTACGACATGGAAGTCGGTTGTCGGTGACGTCTTGAGAGAACTTGGACAGAACAGACCTGCCATGTTGACCCCACCACCTTCTTTCAAAGGCATGTCAATCACGTTCCCTCGATGTCTCCCATTTTCATTGTGCGTACAGGTATCGCAAAAGCAAAATGTCCCTTTAACCATCCATTTTCCATGCCCTGTACTGGATAAGTGGCTAAGATCACCATTTCATCAGCTTTACATGCTTTTATGGAACAGATTCATAAGTGTTGTGGGTTCCCTTTTACCCAGCCATTACAACCCTGTATTTGCACAATTCTCTGTACTCACCCGGTAATAGTTTCCCCTAATAATTTGAACCCACATGGAGGAACCTAACAAACGAAAGCAAACTTAGCATTCATCAAACATTTAAACAGATTCTTTAAGGCTTTGTCAAGGTTTGATTAAATAAATAAAACATTTAAGGTCTGACTTGAAACCTGAATAACGGGCAGGTGAGTAGTCCCTTAGACTTGAACCCAACAGCAACACCAAGACAAATACTGTTTTTTTTAAATTTACTATTTACTCATCTCAGAAATAAAATCAAAACTGACAAACCAACCAGCAGACTCCTGCCGGTTGCTCCTCCCTCAGCAGACACTATCACGTGACACTCATATGCCCACGGAAGGCAGGGAAGGCGGGATAGAGACCGGAGCCGTGTGCCGTGTAAAGAACAGGAATCCCGCACTGAAGAAAACCTGTTACAGAGCCAAAGTTGCCCTGCAGTGCTCACAAAGGCTGAGATCACTTCAGCCCTTTCATTAGGGCAACTGGCCCAAAATGCAATGCTTACATTACACAGATGAGTGAATAGTTCCAATTTCCCAGCTTGGGCATAAAGCCCTCTTAGGGATTTAACAGGCATAAATTGAACCAGCACCCAGTACAGAACCAAACACAGAGTCCTACTAGAATTTTCTCTCAACACTGTAAGATATCTGCTGGTTCTGCATAACTTCCTTAACTGCATTACCCATCAGACTTAAAGGAACTCCTAAAATGACGTGGAAATCCATATCTGTAAGAGAACATGCTGAACAGCTCTGGGCATCATATTTGGTTTCCACTTGGGTCTAAAACTTTAATACTATTGAGTCACACATCAACTAATGTGAAATAAAACACTTCCATGCAAAATACCCTCAAGAACAAAAAAAGGAGAAAGAAAAAAAAAAATCGCAAAAATTGTAGGAAATTTAGCAATTGGTTAAAAAGAAGGGTGGGAGGCAGTCTGTACAGACCCAGTAAAAGAAACTCGAACCATTCTGCATCCCTTCCTTACAACTTTCCCACATTCACAGGTCCATGGAGGAGAAAGCAACAGTTACGAAACTAACCATAGGCGTGTGATGCAAGAGGCTCCCTCTACAGGTGACTTGCTCTACTCCATTTAAGGCACAGGACAAGATGCATCCCACCCATCGGAGGTCAAGCAAGATCTACAGACACTTCTCATCACTTCCTCGCCTATGTACGCAAGTTCATGACCAAGTAGTTAATACGTATAAACAAAAACCCACTATCGTACAAAATAGTTAAATTCTACGTTTGTTTTCTTGTTTTATCCTGACCGCTTCTTGCAGATGTAACAGGCCTTGAGGTCGAGTTCTGACTATTATAAAAATAATGAGAACAATAATGTAGTGATGAGTGACTTGAAACCTTTAAAATAAATGACAAACTGGACATGATTTCTTTTTATACATTTTTGAAATAAAAGTTATATTGTCAGCAACAAGCAGTCATGAACAGAAGAGAAGGATGGTCTAAAGATCAGAGGGAGAAATGCCAAGGTGTTAGATTTAGACAGATGCAGTGGTTCAAGAGAGTGGGGGGAGGGAGGAGAGGACATTCAACTGCAGCATCTGCTCTTCCATCCTGTGACCCCACTCCCACTGCTGATATCTACGTTTTCACTGTTGGGCTCTTTGACAGGCGTCTGCAAGACAAACCGGGAGGGGAATAGTTAAACAAAAACAAACAAACAACAAAACAACAGGGCAGTGAACCGAACTGGCAAAAGTACAATTTGGCAAAAGTGCCCATGTGAAACCTGAGAAAATTCTGGGTACTTTTCCGTGAACTGACACGTAATGGCATCTATCACACAATGAAAGGCCGAAGCTCCTGTATAGCCTTGGGTTTCACATGGGCAGCCCGTCTATTAATCTGTGACCCGTAGGGGTTGGGTATGCCCATGCTGTAAAACCCACCTTTCTAAGTATGTCTTCCGCTAACGTGAGGAATGCCTTCTCGATGTTGATGTTAGCCTTGGCGCTTGTTTCAAAAAATCTAATGCCATGTTCTGCTGCGATCTGAAAGAGACGAGCAAAAGAGACTAAGTCGTAGGTCCTCCAGCATCAGCATCCTACTACTACAAGTTCCACATTAACATTTCAGTTAAGTTTTGACATCAGTTCCATGTTTAGACCCACTCAAGTGCGGCCTATTTGCTCATCCAATCAGAGTGGTGGTGATATACACACCAGCCAATGAGAAATCTACACATAGTAATGGAATTGAGACTCAACAATCAGTGGAAATACAGAGGGGGTAGAATATAGAAAATTCGAAGATTCATTGAATGTTATATGCAAAATCTTAAACTACAGTGGGTCAGTAAAATTTTTTTTAAAGTTAAATGGTTTAATTAATTCATTTTACAGTTTTTGATACTGAGGACACCAGAATGTTATACATTCCACAGCAGCAAAACCAAAGTACCAGAGAAAACCAAGACAGAAAGATCCACATACGTATATCTAGGGCAGGGGAGTGAATGGACCAGTGTGTGCATGCTTAATGGTCAGAATCCAGCCTGGGTCCTTGCAGCACTAAAGGCCACCCATCAGAAGCATCTGTCACAAAGCAGGACTGACCTGCTCTCCCTTTGTCTTGGCCACCACTCGCTTGTCCTCCATGTCACACTTGTTGCCTAGCAGCATCCTCTCCACGTCTTCATTTGCATGCTGGGAAAGGTTAACCCTTTGGGTATGACATACTCAAGGAAACGGTCACGTCTAAACCACGTCCCTCTCCATGCCCTGCATCATGGGTGCACACACACGCCAGCACGCGCGCACACACCCTACCTCGTCAATGTTCCGGAGCCACTTGCTGATGTTCTCAAAGCTCTTGGCGTTGGTGATGTCATACACGAGCATGATTCCCATGGCACCCCGGTAGTAGGATGTGGTGATGGTGTGGAACCGCTCCTGTCCTGCAGTATCCCTGTAGCACGGGGGTTTGAGGGGGAAACAAACACCCCAATGCTCATATGTGTGCAGGGGTTTAAGCCCCAACACTTTCTGTGCCAACACAATGTACAATGGAAATGGTTTTTATGGGTTATATGTACACATCATGTTTCCTTACTATTCATCAAACTACACTTACAGTGATACAGTGATCGTTACCATCTTCTTGAGTGTTAGCCATGACTAAAAATGCCCCCCCCCCCGATCCAAACACTGGATACTCACCAAATCTGCAGTTTGATCTTCTTTCCTTGTAGTTCAACAGTTTTTATCTTGAAATCAATTCCTATTAAAAAAAAAAGCAAGATTTTGAAGGATCTGAACGAATACGCTGATCAGAAGCACATGACACTCAGGAACTCATGGCTTAAAAAACAGAAACCCAACCGCTCCTTGTCAGATTCAACACTGGGAGGTGCTCTTCCCCTCCATCAGCAGCCCCATTCAGTTTTAAATGTCCCCCCCCCCTTTTTTTTAAACAAAGGATAGTTTATATAGACATATGGGGAACATTTCTTAAATAAGAAAAAAAAAACAAAAATATAAGCAGAAACGCAAGTGTATATTCACTTCAAACGGTCTTTATGCTGCCTGGTATACTGCCGCAACAAGAAAACCAATACAACAAAGCCCAGAAAGGCCTGCGGCCAATAACACTAAAAGGCAGTCTGTGGCTTAGATGGTTAGGCCGCTGTTGCAGAGCTCAGAAGGTCACCAGTTCAAATCCCGTGGTTGATAGAGTGATTTCACCATTCAACCCATGAGCAAGGCCCTTTCACCCCTATTATTTTTTGTATAAACGAGAGATAAGGAACATGCACCAATTACAGTGTGTTGCTGCACCCAGGGATTCCTAACCTCAGAGCCACCACTCCGCCCTGATAAAAGAATCTGCCAAAAAAATGTAAACATGCTTAAATCAGAACTATTTGTCTTTTAAATTAAATTTAGATTCTCAATATTAAATTAGATTTTCATATTTGTGTGGGAAGGTAATGGGAAGGTGCCCAAATAAATCACCTTACAGTGCAGTGAGCCAGTTTACTCACCAATAACCAAACTAAAATCAAATATAATTAACCCTCAAATATCCAAGAGTTGACAGCACACTAACCAGTTCAAATTCTTTACTTTTTATTTATTTATTTATGCCGTTAACAGAAAACATCTTGCTGGCTGCAGTGAGTGACCAGACCCTCGATTCTCAGTGCAGCTTAGCTTTCAAACAGGGACCGATTGTTAGGCCTGAATGGAGCCAGTTTGATAAACGAAGGGCTTCTGGAACATTACCGACTATGGGAATGGGCCTCACACCCAGATACAGGATTTGACCAAGATTGAGCTGCATGTTACACCCAAGTACACAATGAATGAAAAGACTGATGTATATCAATACAAGAAGCATCACAGAACAAAGGTTTGTCCAGGACAAGCACTGGAATAACAAGGTTATCAAATAATTATGTTATTAAAACAGTTACCAAACATATTTACTAAAGAGAATTTAACGATTGGCAAAACATGCCTGAAAAAAGTGGCAGATAAATGAGAATGTAATTATGCCCCACAAATAACACTCTGAAGTCAGACCACCAGAATGGACGTCACATTCCAGATTATGGAAGTGTCCAGCTGCAATAACACGACAGAAGGAGCAACCACTGAAGCTGGAAGCATGGAAACTAGCCTGCTCAATAGCTAGCGGGCTTTGTGTACGAAACGCCATGTGTGATTCATTTCATTTATTTAGGACACGGCCTTCTGATCTGATCTGCCACAACAAAACGCAGCATTTCCAAGTATCCCCAAACAGGACACTACTTCGAGGCAATGAGTAGAAGAAAATGACTTCATAGATCGGAGTATGAACTGTGAGTTCAGCACTTAAACATGACATGTGAAATCCCATGTCTCACAGTATAACCAGCTGTGGTTTAGGTGGGGCTTCTTGGAGACAATGGATAGATTCGTTTGCCAAGACCTGCGTCATTATCTTTCGCTGTAACTTGCCATGAGAGCGGATATATTTTATGCCACACCCAGGCAGACAGGCTGAAAATGAGCCCTGTTTGTCTTATTAGAATCTCTCTTCGACATTACAGAAAAATATTATGGACCCTGCAGACAATGGTGAGACAAATAAAACAGAGTGACTTGAGAAGACGACATCTTTGCAGGGAATGAAGCTTGCTTAGAAAAGAAGCCAATGCGTGTAACAGATTAGCCGGTCGGTTCTTTTTGGTGCGCAACAGCTGTCTATAACACTTCACATGAACCTGCCCAGCATTCACAGTGACCTCACCAAGAACACACATAGGAATGGAAACTCATATTGGCAGAGATGGCAGCGTGAACGGACACGCAGGAGGCGAGCAGAGAAACATTCCCGGCTCTTACATGCCCGTCGCTTGGATGAATCAGAACTGCCTTGGCAAGACACCAAGCAAAGCAGCAAGGAAGCCTGGTGTCTTGCTCCTGTTCAGATAATCAATCTTACAAAGAAAGGAAATGTACAGCATGTTTCCTCTTCACCTTCTCCTCTGACTGCAACAGTGGCTAATTAAACTAGTTTCTATACAAAGGGAGAAGCTGCCTCTGGAACAAGAAAAAACATGATAGAACTATAAACTTAATTTCCTGTAGCATCAATCTTGATTTTTCATATTTGAGTGACAACACCTCTATACGTGTCTGACCTTCGCTAAAGAGGTAGATAGCAACTGAAAGAAAACACAAAGTAGATTTTTTTAGCAGTGACTGAATTTACTCTCTTGAATGCCATATAGTCACATGCACAGTAAATTAAAACATTAATGACTCTTTAGAAGCTGCATTAACTTGATGATTTAAGACATCTTGACCACTTGAAGAATGTCAAAATGGGGTGTTTTGATGCTTGCGTGCATAACAAAACCCAAACACTGATCAGTTCACCTTAACATCTGACCAAAATGCAAGGTTTCTATTACAGAGCAACTCCCAAAGAGGAGAGCCAAACTCAAGCTTGAGCTTATCTTATAGCAAAAATGCAAATTTAAACCATCTTATCTTACTGTGTCATCAAAATGTGTGACATTAGCAAGATACCTGAAAGAAAATATTAAAATGATCAAGAATAAGAAATGTAACATCAGCAAAAGCTTGGAAATTTACGGGAGTTTCACGTGTATTTGGAACAGGTAGAACAGGTTGTGCATTTCTTAACCACATGCAACTATGAGTCAGTATGCATGAGATGCATGATTGGACCATACCAATACAAATTAGGCTAAGTCAGTGCACAAGTCCTAAAACTAGACAATACCATCAGGAACTAAGAAATGCCTGAAAAGGCCAAATAACCAGATTGTTCCCCACTCATTTCAGCAGTACAGAATGCCCTTCTTACAATGTGGCAGAGACTGCCAGAGTCAGAACTTGCAGTGGCAGCTTTAACTGAAAACCATCAGCTACACAGGTTTCACATTTCATAATACTCTTTATAGTACTAACTATGGGCTGTGATATTGTTGCATCTCCATCTAATCATGACTTCCATTCTGGTTGCTTTTTCTGAAATCGTCATATTTCTATAATAGAAGTCAGCTGGAGAGAAGCTTCTCTGTGCTAACCCTTAAGTGCTAGAAGAAAAGCACGAGGTAGGTGTTATCACAGTGGGTAATTTCCTATAAACTAGTCTCTCATCGCTGTATGTATTAATGTTGATCTGTTCAAATTATCCATATAAAAATGACTCAAAGTAATAGGAAATAATGTAAACATGAGACTCCTTAAGTGGAGAGTTTGGAACAGATGTCCTCTCCATGGACTTAACCTACTGTATGCCTGAATCCTGGAAGAGGGACTTTCTGGTTAAGTATTTTAAGACTCTGAGCAGCCCTCTATATATGCTGTGAGACACGACTGCTGTATCAGCAGCTGACACTGACTATCATGTTTGAGTGTAACAGTGAATGTCAGAGCATTTCCCAGGAAAAGTACCTGTGCTTTGCAACAAAACCTGTTTAAAATCCCCCTTCTAAAGGCAAGAATGCTCACAGACAACTGACTACTTGTGTAATTCAGACAAGTTTTTATTAAATACAACACTTATGATTATCAGATCTGCAGCATATTCCACTAATTATCTTGATACGTAAACATGCCATACAAACCTTTATACCCAACTATACCACATGGGGAGGAATAACGTGCCGTAATCCGTGTCTATAGAACGATTCTGTTTATTTGGAAATACAGCAACCCTAAACAGCCTCAGTTCACGTCAGAGCCACACTCATACTGAGCATAAAAACACATCCTGGAAAATGTCTATTGACTGGAATGCAAATTCCCAAAGGCCGTCGGATACAATCCAAACATTTTCGACAGATCCGTTTCTGAACATGGTTTTCACAAATCCAACACAGTTCAGAAAAGTTGCAATACAGGGACATAAAATCATGACGTGAAAGTTGGGATTTTTCCACATCTCTTCATAATGCTTATTAAAATTCAACACTAATCACTTATTTACACAAAGCAAAACAAGGCGAAATTCAAAATAAACAAACATACAGGAAGTATATTACTGTTGAAACGGCTAATAAAACAACGAATCCGGAGCGGAACTACGAACTTCCATTAAATGCCAGCGAAAACGACACCATACTTCCAGTTGATTCCCGGGCCAACCCGAAGCCAAAGCACATGCGTATATTACAATGTATGCACATCCATGTCATCGGCCCGAGTTATTCCTACTGAACCCTTATTATGTACATTCTGCAGTGATCACCGCCCAAGTGATTTAAACGTTTTAAATTCCCAAATATCTGCCTCGGCCCACCGGCTCCCGACACGGCGCTTAAGGACACCCACGCGCATGCGCAGCCCGACCCGGCACAGGTCCATTTGGGCTATGGCGTCCCGGCACAATGTAATGCACATACATGTCAAAGCAGCATTCGACACGGCCGACACCCACCAATAAACCAAGCTTATAAAGAGGCCAGTAAAGGAGCCGAATGCCTCTTACCGGGCCAGGCCACCCGTCACTAAAAGACCCCGAAACCCTGGGTGGATTTTCCCCTCGTCGGTATAAGCATGCTGTAGTTAACACGGCTAGTTATCAAACTAGTTAGGCGGCGCTGGAGCCACCCAGGGCGAAGCAGATTAACTTTTACCAGGGCGAGCCGGACGTGCTGCCGGGGGGTGCGACCCAAGAAGCCGACAAAAGTTTACGCTTTTATTGTAAGATATGTATAAAGCGGCCTTTATGGGCCGGCTGCCCGAGGCAGCGCCGAGCTCGCACGGATACCCCGCCTTTCCCCAGCCCGCTTTCGCTCGGCCGTCCGGAGTCTCTCACCTATGGTGGATATGAAGGTGGTGTTGAAGGCATCGTCGGAGAAGCGGAACAGCACGCAGGTCTTGCCCACGCCCGAGTCTCCGATCAGCAGCAGCTTGAACAGCAGGTCGTACGTTTTCTTCGCCATGGAGCCTCCGGTCGCGAAGCCACAAGGAGCCGGTTCGGGGAGCAGGCGAAGACGCCGAGCTGGCGTGTGTGTGAGGGCCGACGCCGCGCGTTACGATCAGCCGGGCCGCCCTGGTCGCCAGGTGGTGCCGGGGTCCCTCTGACTGATGCGCCTTCCGAAGCGGAGCCGGGCCTAAGGCCGTATTTCTCACCCAGCGGCGTCTCCCTTCCCCAGCTTCTCTCACGCACTGCTGGGACAAAATGGCGCCCCCCTCCTCTCTGGCCGACTTACTCCTTCACCCGGCTAGCTGGCTAGCACGCTAGTTCTGATTCCTAGCGCTGCCCGACATGCCAGCCCACGGTTTTCTGCCCGGTATCAGGAGCTACAGTTAAATTCGCGTCCTTCAAACTTAACGTAAAGACAGGAGACACCGCCGCCTTCGGACGGAGTTTCCCCCACCAAGGCGACTCCCTAGTTTAATGCCACGCCTAGTCCCCGCCCTAGCCTGAACTATGTAATTTTTTATTGGCTTTTCGCGATGCACATCAAAGTGACATTTGACTGTGATTCGCAAGATGATCAGCCATCACAAGTCGAGCCAAGGTTCTTGGGGCTGAATAGAAAAGGCCATATGCAACTGCGCCACAGTCTCCGCCATGTTGGTTCTATCGGAGCCGTTCGGCAGCGACCAGGAGGTCCGCCCGAGATTGAGCCGAAATGGCCACTCCTTCAACGTCGACTGACCAGTGGCGCTCCCAAGTCCTGTTTTTTGACTGTACGACAGATACAGATTTGAGTCTGGCTCGGTGGCGCAGGCGCGTCCCTGATATAGACGCGGAATTTCACGTGTTCGCCATGACAAGAGGCACCTTACTTAGCGCCGGGTACCTGGAATAGGTCAGGCTTAAAATGTGCTTAAAATCTGAAAGCGCAAACCCAGAAGTGGGTGTTTGAATTACATCAATTATTCCGTCAAATCAACAGGCAGATATATAAGGCAGAATAACCTTTGACCTTTTCATGTCTGATTGCAAACCAAAAAATAAAATGATGTTTACTTTAATAATCTAGGTAAGCCGCGAGGAAATACGGTATATCTGAATGATGTAACAAGATTCTTAGAGCTGTATGACAGCACAGACTGTAGCTCAAATGTCAGTTTCTTTGTTCCTCTACTGGAAGAGTCGTACACCCTTACTTACTCATTTTTTCAGGATTTTAATACTTGAATGACTAACCAGTAGTTTCAGCTTTCACACTTTACAACTCTGTTGGTGTATCGAACCAATCTTAGTTAGGAACTCAGATGTTGCTACAAACTGCCCCAACCAGGGCTGGCCCTGGGTTTACTGCTGCCCTAGGAGACTGGACCATACTGGTTAATTACCTGTTAATTATATTAATAAATATAATTAACTTATATTAAAAACATTGCAGTAGCACATAGCATATGGCTGCTAACTAGCTAGCTAGTGTTTATTTCACATGAAATAATAAAACTAATATCACGGGAAGACACCAGAAGTATTCAATTTTTTTTTTTGCGCTTTAGTTTGGTGTCTCCTAAGCAAGTGACACCCCAGGTGATCACTTATCATGCCTATAGGGTGGCCCTGACCCCAGCTAGGTAGAATTCATGGTATCAAAGATAAAAGAAAAAACACTGACCTCTTGGAAAAGAGAAAAAAACAAACACACTGCAGATGAAGGATATGTTTGCATTGCATTCGGCTGATGAAGGATGTGCTCGCATTGTGTTTATCTGATGAAGGATGTGTTTACATTGCGTGTGTTTGATGAAGGATGTGTTTGCATTGTTTTTGTCTGATGAAGGATGTGCTTGCATTGTTTTGTCTGATGAAGGATGTGCTTGCATTGTTTTGTCTGATGAAGGATGTCTTTACATTGCGTGTGTCTGATGAAGAATGTGTTTACATTGTGTCTGTCTGATGAAGGATGTGTTTGTGTCGTCTTTGCCTTTGACACCTACATAAAAAAAATAACTTATTATAATATCCACCTTATACCCACCTGAAGAACAGCAGAAACATCTGGACCATCAATGGGAATTTAACAGATGTTCAATTAGATGCATTTTCTATGAGTCACCTGTCAAAGGGTGGACCTGTATTAAATTTAATGCCTCAGTAATTAAGGATGAGTAAAATATGGGTCATGTCATTACATCGATATCAAACTAAATAAACAAAGGTGTTATATATAGAAGGTTGTTGCAGATTACTACCTATTTTTATCAAATGCTACAATAAGTTAAGCAGATGTATGTGAGCTACTATTGACTTATGCTACTCTCACATTTGTTAAATTAAACAAGACTATGGCAACTCTGGGAAATCTCACTGGAATTTGGAATTAAAACTTAAATATATATTTGCTGTGTTCGTTGGCCTTGGCAAATAAGGAGCAACAAACCGCACGTTTGTCTACATGTTGTCTCAAATGATGTGATGTTAAAGGTATATTTTAAGAGGAACCTTGCAGGCATAATTCTCCCTTTCTATAAATTCATATTTTCTAAATATGTCCTGAACCATACTGATCAGTTGGTGGGTGGAACAAAAGTAAGCATCTCATCCTATGATACATTTGGCTGTGAACTCGAACAGCTGTAGAAATGATATTGCCTTCTATTGGTCAAAACACAAATAAATCCACAATAACTCAAGTATGCAACAGAAAATCATTCTGCAGTGATGCCTCTCCTTCTCTTAGGGTACATCCACATTCTATAACTGTTCATCCTGTTCAGAGTCCCAGGAAACCCAGGGGACACCCTGGACCAGATGCCAGTCCATCACTGGGCAGACGGACCCAGACAGTGGGCAATTTAGAGAGACCTGTCCACACAAAATGCATGAGTTTGGACTTAAATGCTACTATTTTGTGGCTTTTATGTTTATCTACTTTGACCAGTTTGTACTGCTGGGTACTCTGGAGTATTTCTTTTTAGGTATCTGCTGTAGATGAGCTCTTTCTGGGACCAGAACCAAAGATATATGAAGTTGTAATGAGTTGCAGTCCTTACCTGCTGTGTCACTGGCTTTGTCTCAGAGCTTATTTGGTACATAATCACAATCCCTTGTGAAATGCTGCAGTTTGCCTGGGATTTCACATATATCAATCAGGTGAATCATGTCAGTTATTTTACTATTGTTTGCAAATAAACATAATGCCTGATTTAGATGCGAGACAAGTTTCTGGGAAAAACAATCTTAGTAAAATAAATCTGTTAAAAAATAGGATGGTATATAAATAGTCATGGGGAAGAGACGTTTAGGAAGTTTCTTTAGTTAATTTCAAATAGTATTAAAACAGTTTATCTTAGTTCATTGTTGTTACAGGATTAACTCGATATAATGGTAAATTCTGAGTCTAGTGAAACGTGATAACTTGCGCCGTCCTGTACATCGCCGAAGCCTCCAGGTGCATCGTCAGCTCGCCGCCAGAGGTCGCTGCGCTCAAAGCGACGCCGCGGAGCACCGTGATTTTGCCCCCTGCACGTAAACATCAGACATCCTCGGACAACACCCACCCTGCACCAAGAACCTAGGCTTATGATCGCTAAAACTCAAGCCCGTGCTTAATCATAATTCATAAATCACTCTGTCAAACGTCAACGATTAGGTGGCCATTTATAACGACCATTGCAAATGACATTGTAACCGTTATAACATGTCACGATCTTATTAAAACAACGTCGCCTGCCCATTCATAAACATGACCGCACTGTTTTAAAATAGACACAAGCCTGCGTTACGATTGCAAGTCACATTTCATCTTTTGCGTACAGGATGCACGCATGCCGCATTAATAGTTGTGTCAGTGAAATAGCTCCGACTACAAGTCCCAGGCTCATCTTGCGGCGTCCGCAGTGATACTGGGTGGGGGCTGCGGTGAGGTAATGTGCCAGTGGGCTGGGTCCAGAACGGGGGCTGACAGCATATTCTCCTAGTACCAGCACCAGCGGGAGCGGCACAGATAGCTCGCATCCGGCTGCATGCGGTCAAGGGACCGGCCGGGTGGACTGTGGATACGGGAGCTAGCATCAGGAGGGATAAAGGAGGTGCCTGCAGGAACCGGCCAGTTAACGGTACATTTATATAACGGCGTGCATTTATCCAGCGCCTCCCTTTAACGCTGTCCATTGTCCATTTAAACAGCGCTGCATATTCCGACAGAGCAGTAATGATGCATATGCGGCTCGGGCTTGTCAGCGACGCCTTGCAGCCTTATATCTTATGACTTCAGTTCCCGAAATTGCCTCAATCTGAAGGAAGCTTGAATTTTATCGTTAGTGTCGAAGATGTCAAAGATTAAAAATTGCGAAACGGTCAAAGTGGTGGTGAGATGCCGCCCACTGAACCGGAGAGAGGAAGCGACCAGCAACGAGAGCATCGTGAATATGGATGTAAAATTGGGACAAGTGTCCTTACGGAACCCGAGGGCACCTACGGGGGAGCTGCTTAAAACGTTTACTTTTGATGCCGTCTACGATGCCAGCTCGAAACAAAGCGACCTGTACGACGAGACTGTCAGACCCCTCATAGACTCGGTGCTACTAGGCTTCAATGGGACTATATTCGCCTACGGTCAGACTGGTACGGGGAAAACGTACACCATGCAGGGCTTGTGGCAGGACCCGGAGAAACGAGGCGTCATCCCAAATTCCTTTGAGCACATTTTCACACATATATCTCGATCTCAGAACCAGCAGTACCTGGTCAGGGCATCATATCTGGAAATTTACCAAGAGGAAATCAGAGATCTCCTATGCAAAGATCACTCAAAAAAACTTGAGCTCAAAGAAAATCCCGAGTCAGGTGTTTACATCAAGGACCTCTCCTCTTTTGTGACCAAAAATGTCAAAGAGATCGAGCACGTCATGAATGTGGGCAACCAGACCCGGTCCATTGGATTCACCAACATGAATGAGCACAGCTCCAGGTCACACGCTATTTTCGTAATCACGGTAGAGTGCAGCGAGATGGGCCTCGACGGCGAGAATCACATCCGTGTTGGGAAGCTCAACCTGGTGGATCTGGCCGGTAGCGAGAGGCAGAGCAAGACCGGGGTGCAGGGGGAGCGACTTAAGGAGGCCACCAAGATTAACCTGTCCCTCTCCGCCCTGGGCAATGTCATCTCCGCCTTGGTGGATGGAAAGAGCACCCACATCCCCTACAGGGACTCAAAGCTCACGCGGCTGCTTCAGGACTCCTTGGGGGGCAACGCTAAGACCATCATGGTGGCCACTCTCAGCCCCGCCTCCTCCAACTACGAGGAGACCCTGACCACACTCAGGTACGCCAATCGGGCCAAGAACATCAAGAACAAGCCACGGGTCAATGAGGACCCTAAGGATGCCCTTCTCCGGGAGTTCCAGGAGGAGATAGCCAGGCTGAAGGCCCAGTTGGACAAGAAGGGCATGCTGACCAAGAAGCGAAGGCGCAACAGCCGGAGGCTGAGGAGGAGCATGGATGGGGAGGAGGCGGTGGATGGGGATGGGGAAGAGGAGATTGAGACAGACAGCATGGAGAAGGACATAGAAGAGTACATGAAGGAGCAGGAGGAGAAGCTGGAGCTGGAGAAAGCTGCCATAAGGGACGACCGAAGCCTAGTCGCTGAGGAGAAGCAGCGTCTCCTGGATGAGAAGGAGAAGATGATGGCCGACCTGAGGACGGAGCAGGAAGCGACGGAAAAGCTAACAGCTAAATTCAAGGTAAGAAGATATCATGGTTCGAACCAGTTATTGTTTCTTCTGAATGAAAGTAGTTTACCAGAAAGAAAGAATTGGAATATAGATAGTACAGTGCACTCCACTTTCACGTGTTTGGGGGAGGGGGGGGGGGGGGGGGTTGGCCACAATGCATAATTTTTTAAAAAAAAAAAAGGGGGGGGGGCAGCAAAAAATTAATAACTTATAATTATACC
>JABFEB020000039.1:16820912-16830921 GCA_019775895.2 Stomatorhinus ivindoensis
CGGGAGCGGTCGGGCGAGCGGCGGGAGCGAGTGCGGGAGGGCCGGGGATCTTCAAGCTGTTGCATGTTACAGTGCGATAGTCAGATCCCGTCGGTGCGGGACTTAAAACAGTGTATCAATTTCATACCTGAAGTATTATACTACGAACGTGACACTAAACTATTATTATTAGAGCTGTTCTTTAAGCAGGTACATGTAACGATACTGTACCTTTACTAATTATTACAGTACCAGTGCCAGCCGATGTGGCGCCCTAGGCGAGCACTGCCGTCGGCAAAGTGAAATCGGCTGGCAAGTCGGAACCCCTCTGAAGTTGGCGCCCTAGGCGGCCGCCTATGTCGCCTATAAGATTGACCGGCCCCGAAATTATTTTATGAACGTGAAACTTTAAACTGTTGTTATAAGTGCGGTAATTTCAGCTGTTATTATCAATGCGCTACTTTAAACTGTTACATTATCAGCGCGGTACATTAAACTTACATTCTCGACTTGGTCTCAGTAAACAGCCCAGTACTTTAAGGTCAACACGGCTATTTAACCGGTAACATATAACGGAGCGCTTCTCTTCACCGTTTACGTGTAACGATCCGATCATTTAACGGGCTACATTAATCACCAGAGTTAAAATTAATTTCAGGCGTTACTATATTGGCCATTTTCAATGCACATGTATTATTATTATTATTATTATTACAAAAGTATTTATTTGAGTTTGTCTACACTCGGATGTTCCAAGGGAGATAGAGGGATTTTAAAGGTGCTTGAGTCGGTAGCGTGTCCAAGAGCACAAATGTTAGCCGGAGAACCAGCATTCCAGTCTGCGCGTAGTGCTGTTTTGCTAAAATCACACCTCTGTCAGAAAAACTCTTATTTGTTCATGTTTTTTATTATTAGAATTCAATTTTTGCCGTTCATGGATCACTGAGTAGAATTATAAATAAGAAATGTCGGAAATATGTTTTTAACTTGCATAAATGACTTTTGCATAAAGTACCATTGGTTGCCATAAAATAAATAGCAATATAAAATGTCATAATGGCAGTATTAACTTGTATTTATCTTAAATCATAATATGCAGCTATTAAGGATGTGGAATGTCACATGAATACATACAGCTCTTTGCTTATAACAATCTATAGTTTCTTTTGTGGTGTGATAACATACGATCACTTGTTGTTTAATATCTCCCCCATCTCCCTCATACCGTTGTCTTCACTGGAGCGCTAACGTGCTGGCCGCCATGCTGGGAGTGCGTTCCGCGTGTTTCCGTTGCTGAGCCCTATGAGTGCAGCTCTGCTGCTCCCCGGCTTCTCTGAGAGTCCCGCTCTGCGTCTCGCTTTGTCTGCTTGATTCTGGCTGCGTTTCACTTTGCGCCTCATTTGTCACTGAAATTTGAAAACCTAAAACGATTCTTTTACTTGCCCGTGTTCTTATTATTAATATGCTTATTAATGATTAGCGTATGTATTGAGACAAATAGTTTGTGCCTAACCCCGTTGAACCCTCCTGCCCCCCTCCACGTGCCCAGATGGCAGTTTAGAGCTCTCTGAAGCCACGCGCCAACCACAGAGGTCACATAGCCTGTCACTCTCCAGCCCTGCCACGCTGCTTTTGGGCTGTTGCCACAACAAGCCTTTGAATAAACACAGAGGTTCTGTACAAACTGGGCCTGAACGGTGCGACAGCCCGGAGTGAGTCCACCGGCTGCCGCTCAGTGGGTTTTCCTTCCTTCTCCTGAAGCGGCACTTGCGTGACCATCCATTACTTCCTCCTGTTAAGCAGGTACTGGGTCCAGAGCTTTCTATAAGTGACACCCCCGGTAACTCAACAAGTAGCAAATGCCAAAGTCATGCTTTCATATCCCAGAGAAAACGTAGTGGCCAAAATAGTGGAAACACTGAGCATTTTTAGCATTACTACACGAATATTGGTGGTAATTTTTATAAACAATCGAATAAAGTTACAAATATCATATATTAGATGATAAAATCAGTAACTGGAATTAAGTTTTACAATCTCTACAAATTGGAAGTGTTTCCACAATTTTGGCCAACCCTTCCTTCTGGTATAAGTTGCTTTGGATAAAGGCCTCTGATAAACATTTATTTCACTGTTGTGCCTAACTGGAGCAATGTACTAAAATAAACACAAACAGGCTGGGTCAAACTCAGCAGCCTTCACTCTCATCACGAGCATCTCAGTATCTGCTAAATAATCATTTAAACAGGATGATACTTTATAAGCGCCAATCCTTCAAACTTCAAAACAAAATGATCGCCAAAGATCAGTTAAGGGGCTTTTACTGTCTGACCGTGTTCATTACAGCTTCACAGAATCAAGCTTCTCTTTGTGTCCCTGGGTCCTGGTCATACGTGATACACCCAGAACATGCTAACGGAATCTCCCGAAGCGGCATGTTTCAAATAAAAACACTCATCTGGACCTTACAGCGAACCAGGCAACCTTCAGCTCAGACATTCAGTTTTGATGTTTCCCATGAGTGAAGATACCTAGGAGGGTTTTCTTGTTAGAAAGCCGCCGTTGTTTTTGTTTAATTGATGGATGGATACTTGTCGATACTTGTCTTTCTGTGGTTTCGTGTGTAGGATTGGTTTGGGATGATCCTCAAAGGGATTGATATCATTCCGTAGAAAAAGGAGGTGTCATGTGTGCACAGCCCAGACAAGTCGCGCGTTCCCAACGCTCTTGTTCGTTATTTATCTTCTGTTTAACCGTGGGCGTGGCCCCTCAGATGTGTCCAAGATTCATACACTGACAGCGTGGGGTGGAGGGGAGCTCAGAGACTTAACTATTCTGACCGAAAACTGGCAGTTCCACCCGTCTTGGGCCATTATGATGCATGGTAAATATTAGCAATGTAACTGTGCGACTGGAGGAGCTTCAGTATTTAGCCATGTGATCTGTCAACAATAAGAGTATCTCCAGATATGTTTCTGTTTGTCAGCTTGCACTGGATCAGCCCATAGTTTACAGATAACACCATGTGTCTGGCGGTTCTTAGAAAAGCAAACAGGCCATGGCCTAGCTGCTTGGCCCTGAGAGCTTCATGGTCCCATACCTTTCTCTGAGAATTTCTCTCTCTGTATAAGCAAATAGCTATACCACAAAACAGTTGTCATAGCAGGAGCTGCTTCTCCTGTCTCAGAAATAGGGCTCACCTTCCAGCCCAGGAGTAGGGAACCTGATCCATGCAGAGCCGGTGCGGGTTTTTGGGATGACCTCTTAATCGCCAATGACAGTGGGTCCCCAGGACTGTAGTTGAGAACCACTGCTGTATTATTGGCTGATTGTGAGGTCATCCCAGAAACCCCCACTGGCTCTCCAAGGATCAGGTTCCTTATCCATGGTCATGGATTAAAATCTCATAGAGTGCAGCTTTTAAAAAAGTTGTAACACTTCCTTGTGCTTTCAGTTGCAGTGAATAGAAACCTCAGATAAATTGGTTAAATGTAATGTCTGTTTTGCATTCCGTTCATCCATCTGTTTTCAGTACACTCACACTTCATTCAAAGTGGTGTGCAGTTTGTTAACTCCAGTTCACCTCAGCATGTTTTTCGACTGTGTGGGGGGGAAACCAGAGTACCCAGAGGAAACCCCATAATGACACGGGGAGAACATGCAAACTCCACACACATGGAGCCACGGCGGAGACTTGAACCCTGGTCCCAGAGGTTTGAGGTGCAGTGCTGATCACTGCAGCACCACACCACCCCTATTTTGCTCATAAGAAATTAAAAGGTAGCTATACGTGGTCTTAATATGAATAAATTCTTGGTATTGTTGTAGAGTAATATTGTAAAGGGAGCCCTGAATAAGGAATATGGTCCACGCACCAGGTAAAACATCTCAGAAAGGTGACCGTCGTGAACATCGGTGTTTAGGTTAGCAAATGAAGGAAATGATGTTACTGCATTTGCTACACAGTGTGTCTGCACTGTAAAAGTCTTTTGAAACGTCTTCCTTTCCTTTCAGGGAAATTTTGGGCATAACAAAAGGTGCTTTTGTTGTTTCTTCTGTATGGTGCACACCGTAACAGCCACTCTGTGCTTTGCCTGCCTCTGTTTGTGGAATGAGAGTTGTCTGTTTATTAAACTGAACCCAGCACCTCTTATCTGAGATCCTGAGTCCTGGGAACATTTCTCCAGCTGTCCAGCTGTGCTGTGCTCCCTCATGGAGATGGCGCCTGACTTTAATTAAAACACCTGCTCGCCTTCTCGGCAGAGCAGAGTAGAACCGCATGGCTGTAATTGCAGGTGTTTGGGCTGTCGCGAGCCATTTAGCTGAAGTGGGAAGCTGGCCGTTTCCCCTGTTTATGATTCACCAGCACGCTCACCACCCGTCTTTAAAATAACGCCGGTTTCGGCAGCCCAGCTTGGGCGGGGCTCGTCCTTAATGCGCAAAGCCGCTTTTCCCCATAACTTGGGCGAAGCCCATTACCCGACTAATGAGGATATGGCAGGGCTGAGCGGTGGGTCAGGAGAGCAGTGCTTCAGCGCAGGCTCTAATCGCCAGGGTGCCGTGCGCAGAGGAAGTGACTCACTCCTCCTTCCAGCCTGAGTGCTCCCTCTCCTGTTCCAGGGCCACGGCTCAAAGTGAGGCTCGCAGCTGGGGAGTTCGAGCGGCGTGGCCGAGGCCAGCTGTGTCATCTGCTGTAGAGTGTAGACAAAGGCAGGGCCCTTGGGGGGGAGGGCAGGGGGAGACTCCTGGCCCCTCGGCGTCATAAATACACTGATATTTAACAACCTGGCAGTTGTGAGCCAGCCTGCCATTAATATCTCACAGTATCGTCCTTAGCCATGTGGCCTCCGTGTCCGACTTCTGTTTCCTTACAGTCCAGGGTTCTTCTGCTTATTTTGTTTATTTTGCAGAGGTAAACCATGGTATAGTGGCCTAGTTGTTTAGCTTACTCAGGCAGCGGATCAGTATGTTGGAGCTATCGCTGAGTTCAGGGTGATGTCAGGGTTAAACAGGGAAAACAAAATTTGCCTTGGCATTGTACCCATGTAAATAAACTGTGCCAATTCAGCCATTTTTTTCCCATAGCTACTTTAATACCACTCATTGGCAGTAGGGGGCAGAAAGGGAAAAAGTACTGTAATTATTTAAGAAGTTATAATTTGGTTCCTGCTGTGTAACTGGGTACCGACAGCTGTTTTTTCAAATTATGACATTGTGCTGTTTAGTCTGATTCAGTATCTGCTCTGTTCAGAGATGGCCCTCTTTCTGTGCCCTTTATATGCTCTGATTGCTGTGAGGCTGTGAGAGGAAATGAGATGCTTAGTAAGACTTGAGATGCAGCTGCAGTTTTGGCCTCCTGTGTCTTGGAGGGTTCAGTAAGCTGAGCCTAATGATCAGAGTGTCTCAGTATTGCTCTGTGTCGTAAGTATTCAGGGAGTATAAGGCATGCGTCCAAAGGATCTTACCTTTCATGTCTGTAATGGGACTAGGTCAGAATGATGGTATGCTGGAAGTACAGGTTAGTATTGCAGCATTAAGACTTACAGTATTATCTAGTACTGCAGAATTACAGTCAAATTTATGGTATTGTGGTGTTACAGGTCAGTACTACAGGTCAGAATTGCAGTAACATGATGAGAATGTTGGTATACTGGAAATACAGTATTATCTAGTACTAAAGAGTGATGCTACAGATCAGAATTACGGTCTAAAGCTGTTACAGGTTAGACGTGCGGTAATAAGGCGCTACAGGTTAGTACTACAGGTCATAATTTTAGTGACATGGTGCTACAGATGTGAATTACAGTCTTAAGCTGTTACAGGTTAGACATACAGTAATAAGGTGCTACAGGTTAGTATTACAGAAGTATTGTATCATGATGTTATAACTGAGAATTATGGCATACAGATCAGAATTACAATTTTATGGAGCTACAGGTCAGAATTATGATATAATGGTCCTGCAGGTCAGTAATACAGATCAGAATCACAATTTTATTGTGCTACAGGTCAGAATTGTGGTATTATGGTGGTGATTAATGTTGTTGCAGATATGCTGTATGCATGTACACACCATTCCAAAGTTTCCTTCAGAACTTAACCGACAAGAGTGTCTGCCAGACAGGAAGTTAACATTAGCACCGAGCATCCTTCTAATGAAAGATTAACACTTGGTTTACGTTATGGTAGTCTGGGGAATATAACACCAACTATGTTACTCGTATAAAAGCACTCCTTGATGACACCCACCTGTGGCCCTATCTGGCATGTTCCCGGCGCAGCCTGTCCCAGTCAGGTTTCCTGGGAAACCCGAGGCTGCTCAGGGTGTCGGTTTCTGCCAGGCTCACTGAGCAGGACCCTGTGAAATGTCGTGTATATTCTCCAGACTGCTGCTCTGCACTGTGCTGCTGTTTCTCACACATATGCCGGGGCCAAGCATAAGTTGGGATGTAATGGTGGTGGGGGGGGCCCTGGATCTGCATCGTGTGATGGACAGGGTGTTACTTGTCTCACGGAAGATTGACAGACATAAAAAAATCCCTATATGTCAGATTTAATTGCCTAACAGCTATTGCATATTTTAGATGGCAAACTTTTGCCTGCTGTGTTACATCTTCTTGACAGCTGCACAGTTAAAAACAGAGCTGTAGATCTCTCATTTAGAAACATTTTGAACTTCCAAATTCTTTGGGAGTCTGGGGGGTTCTGACGTAGTAGGACCTTCATGAGAAAAGCTGAACTTAAATGAATGTTTAATGGACCAACATATTCATCTATTGTTGGATGTCCAGGACATACGAGCTGATGTTTCATCACGGGACACACACACTCTAAGTCACATCTCCAGTGTTGCCTCCTAAAGCAGCCTGATAATCTGTTCTCCTAATTTGTTAGGGCATCCCCAGCAGAGGCGCTCATTTTTGGTGGTAAGGAGATCTTCACCATTCAGTCTCATCACTGGTTGGAACATCTGCTGCTGTATGTCGACAATCCCAGCGGGAAATGGCCCTCAACTTCTAAATATCACCTGAAATTAGAGATGCACCGATACCAATATTCGGATCGGTATTGGCGCCGATCCAGACCTATTTGACGGATCGGTTATCGGCCATGCGTGACCGATCCATGTCCTATACTTACTTATTTAGTTTTTGGCAATCAATCGCACGACAGCTTTTTCCCATTTTACATGTGTTTTTTGCGGCATTCAAATCCAACGCTATCGCTACCCCTCAGTCTCTTTTGCTACTCAGTGGGTGTGAGTACAGTGACTTCCGCCTGCTGTGACGTCAAGCACATACCCTTCACAGTACAAGGAGCGTAAGATAAGACGTGACGATCTGGGAGAATTTTACGCTTTTGACAGAAACCAGTAGCAGTGCAATTTACTATCTATGTAAAAGAAAGTTTTATGGTGGGAATAGCGTTTAACGGACAATCCCATTTAACAAAGCACACGTAACTGTGAGACAAATCAAAGCAATGGATGATTTGGGAGTCGCTAACTTAATTGGACTGTTTTGCGAACTCGCTACAGCTTGTGATACAAGAGGGGCTGCCATCGCAACAAAAGTGTAACTGCACTAACGCCAAAGGGAGAAATACTGTTAAAATTTTAAGCGTTCGCCACTTGTGTATACTTGCTTTGAAGATATTCATATTGAACTGCAAATGCCTCAGAAACGCGTAAAACAATTGATGTGGAACAATACGTTATGTATGTTTGTAGTAGCCTAATTAAATATATTTTGTCATACATTTCTCCATCTGTATTTACTAGCTTAAAAAATTAATATATAAAGTATAACAAAGTAAAAAGAGCTCTTGTATCAGAATCTGTATCGGTATCGGTAGTTGTGTATCGAATCGGATTTGGAACTGAAAAATGTGGATCGCCCATCTCTACCTGAAATAGCCGTGACCTGCCACCTGAGACTGGTGGGTGCTGGTCAGTAGGAGGGGGGACCCCGTCCCCTTAACTCAGCTGGTGAGCAGTGGTTCACAGGGTCACACATTCTTCTCCCTATTTGTCACCCTCTCTTTGTCTGCAGACCCGTCACTCCTTGGTGCAGCATGAAGAGTGATGTAAATCGTACAGGCTTGAGTGAAATCTCGCAGTAGCTCAGCACACCGTGCATACCTGCATTCGTGTGCGTGTTTTGATGCGTCTGCCTTCTGACTGTGTTCTTTGATCTCCAGCGGTGGAGCAAAGCACTGAATGTCTCTCATCCTGTCTGGGTCAGGCTCCTCCAGTACTCAAGCCTTTCTGCTGTCACTTGGGAAATCTTCTAGGGTATGAGTCTTCCTGACGTCCAGTATCCTCACATGTGAGTCTGTGAGTTGAACCAGTCACCTGCTTCGCATCCTAACTCATTCATATGAGTTCATTTCTGGAATATCAAACTCTCAGAGTGTCTATAAAAGATTAATGTGTACAGACATTTTCTGTAATTTTACTGTATAACGGTTAGTGTGTGAGAGGAGAATGGAAATATTGGCATTTGAGACCTTGGTGTCGTTAGCAGCTTGGACACCCACATCAGCTGGGAAGGGACTGATGACTGTTATACACAAACACACACATTATTGCTCCCTGGATAGACTTCCTGGAGGTGTAGAATCCCTGTGCCAGCAGAAAAAGGTAAAGGCTGCCAGTCTGGTGTTCAACCCTGACCCCTGGTGGTCAAAGAGTAAGCCAATCGGTGAATGTGAACTTGTACGTTATAGGGGTGCACCGAATTTGACCTATACTGATAACCAATATATTTTTGTGTAATATTAGCTATATAACTGATTCCAGGAACAGATCTCATCAATGTGTGTAGCAGCCATATCGCATAACGCAGGCAGTGAAACGTCAGAGAAGTAGCACCAACTTGGGAGACTGTAGTGTGATTCTAAGTGGCGAATGAGCTGATGGAATCCCACACAAATGGCTGATGGTCCAATGCAATTACCACTATTTTTGGATCTCTGTCTTTAGCTCTGGCGCTGCTAACTTTATATTCTGACTAAAGTCTAAATATCAACGGAGATGAACAATTTCGTTGATTTTCAACGAGCATTGGGCGATACTGATATATTGTGTTTCTCTAACACATTCCTATGTTGCGGCTATAGCAGTGAATGCCTTCTCCCTGTAGGATACCATAACATGGCATCTGCTCCGGGGAAGTGGACACCTGTCCCCTCCTCCACATGCCCTCCTCCCTCACACTCGCGCTTTGGGCGCCGCTCATGCAGAAAGGAAACCTTGGTCCACTCAGCCCTACCTGTGATCACATAGGTCTTCTAACGCGAGAAAGTCAAAGATCCCTGGGATCAGTTTCGAGCTCCATCTACAGCGTCTTTGTATGAAATCACTGTCACGCAGCGGCCTGCTGATTCATGGTTTTTAATTAGTGAAATGTCATTGGTCCAGCGGGGCACATTGAGACCTACTGTCTATCTGTCTTTTTTCTTGGTTGTTAAATGATGAGACTTTCTTCCTAGGGGTGGATTACACCATCTTGGAGAGCAAAGGGATTAGGTGAAGTTATTTATTACAGCGACAGAGATTGAAGGTCGTGTTTCTATCTAGCGTGGAGAGGGTGGAGGTAGCAGACCAATAACTACTGCATTGGGTGGATTTAGGTGGAATTTTGTGAGCATTACATTGAGTCGTCTTCCTCCTGCCTGCATTGTTGGGGGTGTAGGTATCTTGCAGCCTTTTCATGAATAATGTAGACCTCCCTGCCACACTTAGCTGGTGTTTCCTGCTTGCAAGAGGTGGTTCTTGTGTGGCGAGTCATTCCCTGGGGCCCCCACTTGTACCATGGTACCTTGTACCATGTGTCCCAAGAACGAGAACAGTCTGATCGGGTCATAGAAATGGAATCTCAGTACTGAAGGCCCACCTACGGACTACAGAATCGTGTGAGCTTGTAGGTTACCGTTTTTTGGTCATATGTTATTTTCAACAACATAAGTTTGGATGTAATTCAGGAACTTAAAGGGTTAAATGGGACTGCCACATGCATGTTCAGTGACT
>JABFEB020000039.1:16863453-16882853 GCA_019775895.2 Stomatorhinus ivindoensis
TGCGCGGTGTCTGGGCCGGGCTGCGCGGTGTCTGGGCCGGGCTGCGCGGTGTCTGAGCTGGGCTGGGCCGGGCTGCGCGGTGTCTGGCCCGGGCTGCGCGGTGTCTGGGCTGGGCTGGGCCGGGCTGCGCGGTGTCTGGGCTGGGCTGGGCCGGGCTGCGCGGTGTCTGGGTTGGGCTGCGCGGTGTCTGGGCCGGGCAGTGTGTGCTGAGAAAGCCCGAAGCCCCATGTTTGAGGATTTGTGCAGAATTCTGCGGGGTTCTTTGTTCGGCTCGGTACCATAGCTACAGCTGTTCTGGCTCCTGTGGGAATATTGGATTTTCTGTAGCTTATATTTATGACCTGCGGTGCCAGCCTGATATTAGGCATCTTGATTAATAGCATAGCTGCAGTACACAGCATAATAGATGTACAAGGTCTTTCTTATCTGGGCAGTCATTATAAAGCCCAACGTGAGAATCATCGTTTTCCATTTAGAACCAATCTCTGATCGTCGGCTGACACTGTGTGGTTGTGCCATCTTTCATACCAGACACAGCGGGCTGGTTCCCTGCACCGACTGCGTTTTCCACTGTGCTGACCTCTCTCCTGTATTCTCCAGTGCTGCCTGAATACTGCATGAGAGCTGAGCGGCTTGCGTTTCCTCCCTCGTCAGTACAGCTCCTCTCCCCACATATCTGAGCAAATCACTTCTGTAAAGCGTCACTCTTTTTCGACTCCGATATCTCACAGGGGAGTCCCGTTTCGTTACCACAGACTGCTAACCAGCCTCCCTGGGCTTTTAGTTGCCAAGCAACCTCTCCCAGCATTGTGAATTTAAGCATGGAAATGGCATGCTGGCCTGCTTCTGAGCGTGTGTGGTCTCCTTCTCTTCCTCCTCCTCATCATCATCATTATTGTTAATAATATGAACCATGCAAACAAGTGCACAGTTAATGGCACAGTTCAACAAACCGTATAATCCCATTATATGTTTCAGGATAGAAACCTGGGAGGATTGAGGGTGTAAATCACAGATGTGCCTCCCAGCATCGGAATGTTTTTTAACCACCCCTCAATGGCAGCCTACACAATGATAGTCAGTGAGTGAGTAATATGAGTGAGTGAGTAATATGAGTGAGTGTGTAATATGACTGAGTGTGTGTATGTTTTAATGAGATCATGTAAGTGAGGGAGCGATTCAGCGATTCAGTTTTTCAACAAGTGAGTGAATGAGCAAGTAAGTGTGTGACTGGCTGAGGGATTGAGCATATGAGCAAGTGAGTGTGTAAACAAGGAGCAAGTGAGTGTGTAAACAAGGAGCAAGTGAGTGTGTAAATTATCTAGTGTGTGAATGAGAGGGAATGTGTGAGTGAGTGAGCGAGAAGATGAGTGAATGGGTGAGCAGGTGATTGAATGGGTGAGCGAGTGAGCAGGTGATTGAATGGGTGAGCGAGTGAGCAGGTGATTGAATGGATGAGTGAGTAAATGGTCAGACCCCACGGGGCCTCCTCCATAATTCATGTCACCAGACACCAGCAGACGACAGGAGCTGTAAACGGAGCTGCTGCTGTTTAGCAGAGGGTAATGAGGGCTCTGGGCCTGACGGGAGCCCCGTGACCCAGTCAGAACGCAGCACGCTGGCTTGCTACTCCGGATCACTGATGAGCTGCAGTGAATGCTGATACCATTCAAATGGTAACGATCGGCTCAAAATGGTGAAGGACAATGAACAAGGAGTTTAATCCAATTCAGATTATTGTCAAAATGGCCAAATTTATGACCCTGTTCTCTGGACAAGCATCCATCCGTCTTCCAGTTGCTTCTTCAGTACAGGGGAACGAAACATGCTAGAATGTTCTCTGTATTAGTGTGGTCTATAGTGCATCTGTACATGGGGTAAACAGTTTAGCGAAACTGAACACAAAATCTTCCTAAAAATTTGCAGAAGACTGGAAGAACATCAGATGTTTAACCAGTTTGTCGCATCTGTCTGATCCAATATGGTGGACGAAATATGGTTATGTTAGAGTATATTCAGATCCAGCACATGGGACAAATTGGTGTAATTGTCACTGGTGTGCAGACAGCCAGGGAATCGGTGCTTCTGCACAGGCTGGTCCAAACGGGCAGCAGTCAGCTGGTTTGGCCAACATGGCGTCACCTCGCATGCAGCTTTGCTATAGAATGCAGAGTATAAAATTCCATTTAAAGTTAGTCTTTGTGTCTTGTTCGCAATGGCTCCTGAGCGTGCTGTCTGCACACGCTGTACTGCCGACTAGAAATTAATATTCATTAATTTCCCAGAAACTCGTGCCAAGTTCACGTCCTCAGCAGACCTGCAGCCTGACCCAGAGAGACAGTGGACAAAGCCTGGGCTTGATCTATTACACATCCAGTCACACGCTAAGAGCAGGTTAGAGATGCTGATTCATCAGCGCGTCTTTGGCGTCGGCTGGTGGGAGGCGAGCAGTAGCACCTCCAGGAACCCCCCCTTGAAGAACCCCCACAGTCTCCGTAACCGGAGCCCTTGAGGCTGCCACAGCGCCCCCAGAATTTCACAGGTCATTGGATTTGTAGTGCAGAGTTACTGCTGTGATTTTCATCACCTGCTTTTTCCTAGAAACAGGGTATACCAGGTTGCGCTTCATTTAGTTCTTTGGACCATTTATAGAACCAGGGTACCCCAGAGGGTTGTGTGTAGCTGTTGTATCATTAGTTTTTTTTTTTCTTTTACTGTTTACTGAGGCTGTTCTTTGACATTGCTATAGCTATGACTGGCTGTGAGAGAAAAATCTCACCTAGTTGGGTATTTTGTTTAACATGAGGCACCCTTTATGTGTCTTTTTGTCATTTCAGTTCTGGACTGACGATTGAACAATCCAGAAAGCTGATAGAAGCGGTCCCCGGTGGGGACTCCAACCAATCCCAGCCGACCCAACTTCCCGCTCCTGAAGAGGCTAGAGAGGGAGATGGTACAAAGACTGAACCTGAAACGAGCTCGGACACAACGACAGCTTCGGGATCAGAGGTGGCCTCTGAGGTACCTGCAACTACCCCAGAGGTCCAGGGACCTGCTGGTCCTGAGACCAAAGCTTATCCTGTGGCTTCTCTGAATACACAAGTGGTACCAGCTGCCGTGAAAATTGACAGGACTGAAAACGCTGCTTTGGCAGCAGAAAAGGCACCAAAAGATGATGGCGGATCGAAGATTCAGCTCTCCCCTCGGACACCTCCAGAAACCTCACCTATTGACCAAGCCAGCAGTGCGCTAACAGGGATTGATTTTAAGGAGGTGAACCAGGAGCCCTTGAAGAGAAAGGCGTCCAGCGACGGGGAAGCAGCCCTGAGCCCAGAAAAGAGGCCCCGTGTCTTAGAAGCTGCCCCACTTCCAACATCCCCTAAACCATCATCAGAGTCTCCAAGGGTGCCACCACTGAAGGTAAGGGCTCTCTGCACAGCCGTAAAGATCTAAAGCGAAGCTTAAGGCATTTTTAATAACGACTCTTTTACCCTTGCAGCACTGCAGCAGGTTGGGATTTGCTTGCCATGTTTCCATGAAGTTCATAGCGACTCCTGTTGAAGTGCTTTATGATCAGTAGGGTCTGTGATCCTCAGTGTTTCTCATCCTCCTCCCTGCAGATTCCCGTCTCCCGGATTGTGCCCACGCCGGTGGCTGCCGGCCAGCTGTCTCCCAGGTCCCCCTTTGCAACCTCAGCTGCCAGCCCCTTTCGTTCAGGGGCTCGCACCCTGGCCGACATCAAGGCTAAAGCCCAGCTCAGGAGGGCTCAGAGCGCTGCGGCCGCAGCTGCCGCCGCCATTTCCTCTTCTGGGGGAGCTGTGCCAGGCCCAGGACCAGGAGGAGGTGCTGGAGAGACCAGTCCTGCACCAAGGGGAGGAGCTCTGTCCAGCCAATCAGAGCCCCAGATCAAGGGCTCCTCCTTGGCAGGTGGTGAATCTCAGATACAATTACATCATGCCGTTCCACCAATAACTGGGCAGGGTGTTTTACCTATCAAATCGAACACCAACCAATCCCACATCACCTTGCCCTCAGCCTCAGCTTTGAGCAAAGACCTGCCAAAACATCCCGAAGACAGACCGAAAGAATTATCCCACAGCCAGTTAAGCACAAGTTTTGCTTTGGACAACGAAGTTCTGACCACGTTTCAAGCTGTTCAGAAGCCATTACTCAACTCCGTGTCCCTGGTATCTTCTGGGACAGAATCTGCACCACCACATTCGATTCCCATTCACATTACCGCATCCAGGTACGTGACAGTGGAGCACCCCTTCACTGGAGGCTCTTCTGGAAAGGCCAGTTCCTCAATAACATCTAACAATCCCCTCGTAACGCAGCTTCTTCACGGGAAGGAGGTCCCTCTGGAGAAGAATCTCCCAAAACCACTCGTAGAAGCGCAGCCTGTGATAGGCGCCTCTGATGATAACGGGAAATTGCCCGGTGCTGCATTCGGGAGTCTTGCTGTGGTTAGTGGAGGTCAGTTAGTCGCTGGTGTGGACAAGCAGAGACTGTTCATTTCCAGTCATCCGTCTGTGACTGGAGCCAGCAGCAAAGAGTTCTCTCTGCACCAACGGGAAATGCTGAACAAGGCCACCCAGGAGCAGATCCTGCAGACGCTCATCAAGAGGGCACACACTCAGCAGTTTGGGTCCGGTCCCCAGTCTTCGCTGCAGGAGGCCTGCACACTGGGCTTTCCTGTGGAGTGTCCCAACACAGCTAGCTTTACGGCGGGCTTCTCGGGCCGGAAGAGGACATCCAGACCTGCCATGTCAGGGCATTACCTTCTCAACATCTCCACCTATGGGAGAGGCTCTGAAGGCAGCAAGAGGGCTGTCTCAGCAATGTCTTCTACTCTGGTTAACCTGAAGAAGGAGTATGTGGAGACTGAGGGAATCCCAGGCGCTGACAATGAGTCAACGAGAGGACAGTCTGCTGGAGCAGACTCTGGAGTTAAGATAGAACCCCAAGGTCCTTCAAGAGATCCCCACAGTGAAAACCTCCAAGACACACTTGATTTCCATATGCAAAAAAAGATCAAGTCAGAGTTCTCATCTGGACATTCACCTGACAAGGAAGAGAAGTCAACCCAAACGACGGGCAGCTTCGCTGCTTCAAGAGCCAAAGAAATTGAGCATGTGACTCAGGTGCTCACGGGGCATGCCGCCCTCGGCAATAATTCACAGAGCAGCTCCATATCAGTAGCACCAGAGCCATATCAGCTGCAGCTACATACGGCTGCAAACCCCCAACAGACTTCTGCCTACGTCGTGCAAAAAGCCCACCAGAACCAAGGAGCTGGAAACTCCACAGGAGCCGGCAGCCTGCCCGGCTACAGCCCAGCATCCAGCAGCGAGGGAAGCGTCATGTCCTTCTCTGTGACAGTGACCACCATACCAGCCAATCACAGCAGCCACGGGGAAGCCGCACCCATACCAGCCTTCACGGAAGGCGCCGGCATCGACGACCCGCCGTCCAACTGCTACTGCAGGCTGAAGGCTATGATCATGTGCAAAGGCTGCGGAGCCTTTTGTCACGACGACTGCATTGGGCCGTCCAAACTTTGCGTGTCCTGCTTGGTGGTGCGATGAGTCGCTTTCTGACAGGCTTCAAGTACTTTCTGGAATCCCCAAGAAAGAGAGAATGTTCATCCAAGCTGGCTGTTTTGTTTCTTTTTTCCTCGTCTTCAAAAAGACTCCATTCAGCACCTTTTTCCTAGACTTGAGTCACTCGTGTTTGTGAATTGTGACAAAGTTTTGCACTTAGAGGAAAACATTTATTGCACAATATTTTGTTAGAAACAAAAGTGAAACAAAACGAGATATTTTTATAGAAAAGAGGACTCCCGGATGGACAGCCGCTTCCTTTGCAGTAGAGCACTTGATTGACCTTGTGCATTCTGTTGTAAATATGAAATATGCTGTGTGTATATGTGTGTGAATGTTGGGGGTGTGGCTTCATGAGAAAGGCCTCACAGAGAGGCACAATCTGGGTCTGACTGCTAGTCAGAATAATTAACATGGGACGACATTGGGGAAACACCAGCTGTGAATTATGGATTTGAAAGCAGAACCTAGTTCCAAATAAACATCTCTTGTGATCATGGTGGACTGCAGATAGAGTTTAGAGTACCTTGTGCACCTAAGGGAGGTGGTTATGCTTTCAGTTAGACCAGCACGTGATTCTCAGAGCCGACGGGTGCTTTGGCTCTGTCCGGCACCTGCACGTAGGACGTTTTCTCAGTGTAGTTAACCTCTTCTTATGTACGTTGTGTTCTGTGTGTAGTTAGTGCACCTTCATGGAATATGCTTCCGATGGGTTACCTAGGATGCAAGAGTGGGGCCAAGGCCAGCGAAGAGGTGCCCTTAATTCTGGCGACCACGTGGAATTGAAATACAGAAATAGTCGTATCTAACATCTGATTGGCTGTATCAATCCTTCATCCCCACCTTTGAACTCAAAGACTGTGACTATAGTGGGTAATTTGGTTATTAAATGCATGAGACTTAATGATTTTGTGCATGTGGGAAATTAGCTGTTTTTGTAAGCACAGAAGGCTAGAACCTTCCGGAGCCCCGGCAGCCCCGAGCCGTGAGCACTTAGAAGCACCGTGATGGGAAAGTGCAGTGGGAGGGCGGCCGCACCCCTGCCGCTCTCCATGCTGCCGGTGACCGGCATCAGCTTTCATTTTCACTTTTTTATTTTTCACCAGCGCAGAATGGGAACTGACCCTGTAGATTCCCCGTCTCTATGCCCTAAAAGCGTCTTGCGTCAAGGTCCCGGCCTCTTTGCTGCGGCTCGGCAGTGCCGTCGTGTCACTGCTCTCTCATTGGTGTGTAATATTAGTGATACTCTTGAACCGGGGGCAGATTAACTTTTCTGGGGGCCCTAGGCTGGCTGTTCTTTGGAGCTAAAAGGGAAGGGGGGTGATGACAGTTAGAGTTGGGGGCGGTCATGCATGTTCCCCAGTTCCTCACTGGATTAATCCTAGCATACCCAGCTGACCTGGCCAGCAGGCACATGCCCTGCGGCGGGCCCTTGCTTTGGTACCAGCGTTTTCCGTGACCGTGTCTCTGCAGTGCAGGGGGCCCGAGTCCTTTCCCTCGACCCATAGCCCCATTTTCAGAAACTTTTTCTTGAAATTATGAAGCGTTTTATAGTTTTGCTTCTGTTTGTTAGATTGCTTTAATTCCAAAACCGAATAGTCTGATGTGAGATTTCGTTTCATGTTGTCTTTCTCCTTTGAGCTGTAGGTGAAGTTAGACGCCCAGGAATACCCACGCACTTTCTGCCAATGCTTTCTCCCAGCTGAGCTTTTCATGCCCCCAGGCTGATTGTCGTAGCAAAGACTTCCTATTTAACTTAGTTTTCCCTCTGTTTAAAAAAAAAAAAATCCTCCCGATCTATGTTTGCTTTAAATCCGATGAAAGCGTAACAGTACCAGGATGAAATGCCAATGTCTGCGCATGGATGTGGGGTCCAGCAGCAGAACCTGCGGAGAAACACTTGGTCCAGAGGTAAAATGTCGCACTCAGCGTGTCAAACTACGATGGCAGTGCTGTCATTAAATTGCGTGTATGAATCATTTCTATGGTGTTATACCAAAGTCACCATCTGATTTTTATTTTAAAGTTTCAACAATTAAACAAAACAAAGTAATATATTTTAAGTAATCTATTTTAATATATGAAGTCTATTTATAAATGATTTGATTACACAAGAAAACAGGGTATTTACTGGAATAATGTAATTGCAGTTCTTTTATTCTTTTCACCACATTGTGCAGGACAAAGTCTTTTTTACAACTCTGTTAGATCTGGATGCTGTGTCTGACTGCAAGGAAATGTACAGAGAGGCCTTCTCTGTCTATCTATGGCTGATTTTAACCTGAGAATGGCATTTAGCTGCAGTGCCATCCTGTACCCCAGTAAGCCAGCCAGTTAACCGTAGCAAGCTGAGCTCTGCGATACGATGACATGAAGGTGAATGTGAGTCCGGAGAGGCAGATTCAATGAGCACGCAATCACCATCATCGGCAGAATGTATCTGAGATACTTCTGTTTACTCCTAAAATAATATAGCCCTCAGCAAGAGGAAAATAAAACACAAGACATATTGTTTTCATGTTTCGTTTTTTTTATGTGTTTTAATGTAGTTTCGAAGACACTGTATGATTATACATCTTTAACAACATTGTTTTAAAATAAGCAATATTCACAGTTAAAACACCTAGTGTGTCTTTAATTAAAGGAGTCTGGTCTTTTATAGCTTTTCTTTTGTGGTGAATTAGGCATTGAAGCAGAAATATCATATAAATCTACAGGCAGTGGTGGAAAATCAAGGTTCAGAAAGAAAAAATCCCGACCAAGATTTTGTTTCAATCAACCAGTATATACACAGAGAACTCGGTTGGTTGTTTGAAATTTTTACTTTCTAGACCTGAAATTTCCAACTTTACAGGAAAAAGGCAGAATAGGCTGAAGATGTTTATGACTTTCAGAAATGTTATTTATTAGAGGTCTTGCACTAGCTTCGATTGAACTGCCCCAAAATCATTTAATATTTTGTGACTTTACAAAACCAAAGTGGCTCCAGTCGGAGTTTTTCATAAAACCAGCATTCGGATGGCCCAGTTTGTGGTCTTATCAGGTATCGACATGAAGGGACAGAGAGAGCTTTGGCTGCCAGCCTCTTCCTATATTTACACCTTAAATGTTCAGTGCACTAATTTGTTCACATTTTAGTAAAAAGAAGAAAAAAAAAAGTTAAACACGTCAAATCTTTTTGGAGGGCTTTTCGCAGTGAAGGCCTCGTACCACAAGTCAAAGTATATTCGAATGGACTGTTTGACTAGATAACCTTGTGTTTTTGGTAGATTTAGAAAATTTAATTTTAAAAATGGTGTTTTAAAAGAACATTTTTTAGAAAGATAAAAAATTATATTTATAATAACATTTTTTAAAAGGAAGATTCTTAAATATTACATATGATTTTACTCATGCTTATTATACTTGTAAAATTAGCTCGTGCTTTCCGCTGTGTGTTAATGAGTTTGTGTCGTTTTGCATTTCTCTGTATAGTTGTGTTCAAACCTCAGTATCCTCTAAAACATTGTTCTCCAATAAACATGCTTTTACAGCCAATCAATTTCAACATGGATTCCATTGTATTTGAATTTTGCCAGAGCAGTTTGTACGAGAAAGGGATTTGTGTGAATGCTATTCATTTGTCCTGTGTTTTCCTATAAAAACGTCCTTCTCGACCCATAAACTGTAATAATGATTTTGTACTATGAGGCTTTTATTTTATGGAACAGGGCCAATGTACTGTGCTTACAGATGCTGGGTTCAGAGGCCAAGCCGATGTTTAATGGTCACTCGTGAGTCTTTTGCACAGTTGCCTGTAGCTGTCGTGCATTTTCAGGCTGAAAATGCAAATCTTCTGTGTAGCACTTTTACTTCATTTGTTTGCCACTATGAGGCTCATGGATTGTTCTGGATCATCCTCCTTGTCTCATCTTGCTTTACCCTGCTGAATAATATAGCCCTGTACATACATACATCTTCAATATTGTTTAAAACCATTATTTAGGTTTTGTGCATATTTTTCATTTAGAAAAATGTGAATATAAAACTCTCCTAGTGTATTTGCCGATGAACGTGATCTAAGAGAAATGCATTTTCTGGTGGCTGGGGTTCGTTTTCGTTTGGTCGGTTGTGGATCAAATCAGGACCTTGGGAATAGTGTCTAAAGCGAAGCATGTGTGTGTGTCTGTCTCTCTGTGTGTGTGTGTGAGTCTGTCACTCTCCAGGTTTGTGGATTCCTCCTTGTCTGGTTTCATTTGGGAGGAAACAGCCTCTTCAAAACCAAGAATGTAATATATTAATCAGCAATATGAGAAAAATGTATTTTATCAAAATAGTTTGAAAGATTCAATAAAAACACAGTATGATGTTTCAGTATTTGAGTGACTTGTTTTTTTACTCCCAGAACGATGAGTTCCGACAGATTAATGATCGACGGCTCTCTGGTGTTCTCTGCTTCTTCCCTTCCTTCTCCACTTTATCCTCTTTCCTTTTCATCCCTTGTTCCTGCCCGCTCTGCCAACGCCCATGGGCTGTCTCAGCATTTGTGGGGGCGCGCCGTGGCCTGCAGCTGTCAACACGTCCCGAGCTGAGATGCCCACGACCTGCTGAGCTTCACCCCGTGGGCTGGCAGCTCCGTATAGTTCCAAGCCCAGGGATTCGCGTAATAAATCCCAAGCCATCTGCTACCTGCAACTGCAAGGTCATGACAGCAGAAATCTGGATGTGAGATGTATGGATGTGAGAGTCCTGCAAGTACAAGGCGGGGATCGATAGATTCCCTAAATATTGTATCAGGGTCTTGCAGCATCTTGAATCATGGGGGACACCTGTGAGGTTTTCCCTGTCGCTTCAGTGGGCGCCGCGTCAGTGAGTGAGCAGGCTGGATGTGACCCGGTCCGTCTGCACTGATCAGCTGTGATTCAGGGCACAGAGGCGCTCTGTTTCTGACAGAGAACCAGGCCACAAAGATAAGGGCTGAATGAGGACACGCATCAACAGATCTGTCCTGCCAGACTGCACTGTGCTGCATAGCCCTGCTTTCCTGTAGAGCCTTACATTATACCCTCTGCACTACACGTGCTACCCTATATACTGTAATGTGTAATATTATACATGCTGCACTATACACGCTACACTATTGTCTCCCTGACTATGCAGTTCTGGTCCTAGCCAATGTCGCGCCCTGTTGTGAGCATCGCTGCCAACCCCCCACCAAGTCCAAGGCAAAGTGAAATTGGCTGGCGAGTCAGCGCCCCCTCAGAGGTTGGCGCCCTAGGCGGCCACCTAAAATGTGCACATTAACTAGACAATATACTTCACATGCCACATAGACATATAAGCATGAAGTGCATAAACACTGTAAGTGACACTAAGACGAGTAAGATATGGCAGTGCAAACATTTGTGAACTCAACGTAAAATCAAATTTAAAGTGCAGGCAGTGCAGTGCAAATATAAAACTGGACAAATTGGGGGGGGACATAGATCAATTATTTTATATCCCTGAAGCAGTTTACACAGGCCAAGCATTTAATTTTCATGGGCTGGATTTGGCGTGTATGCCACTCACTGGGGACCCCCGCAGACACATTCTACCCTGCACTCTTCCCTCTACGCTACGCACTGTACATCAGGGGTCTCCGGCCTTGGACACAGTGAGCGCTACTTCTACAAAGAAAATATTATGGAGGACTGTGTGTTTACTCTCTGTGGAAACTGATTGGTCAGCGTGCCGGATTTTAATAATCGTTAAAAAACACATTGTGGGGTGGATGGAACCATATATGCCTGGAATGCCTGATTTGGAAGACACAGAAAGTTGCCCATGATTCACTTTTAATGCTCTGACATTGCAATACCTCTGGATCCTCCCCCACGACACGGAGAGATGGGCGGAGACAGACGTGGTGCTGGGAGCGCAGCGCAGGTGGGCGGTCAGTCTGTGCGGACTCTCCCAGGAATCACCGGTTTACGCTACACTCTGTGGGCTTTCCTGCTCTGAGGGTGTCCCTTAGCGTAAAATAAGCTGATGACAGACTCCTTAACGACGCGGCCGGTGGCTGGGCACCCTCAGCGCACCGTTTACCGCTCTGCACCCGGCAGAAGCTCGTTAAGCTCCCGGAGACGCCGCTTCCGGTTCATTGGAGACGTTCCTCATATTACGGCTGCAGGGCCGGACGCAGCTTGACCGGTGCTGTCACCTGAAGGGCTTCGCCGAGGGCCACTTTTGGCACAGCGAGTCAGAACTGTACCGCTGCCAAGGGCTGCTTTTGGTACAAGTATGTGGAGCAACACCATGACCCAATCTTGCATCTGGACCCCCCCGCCGCAAAACTCAATGCCGTCATTGCCTCAATATATACGTGTATGTATGTATAAATATATAAATGCATGTTTCTTCTAAATCTTTATGTTTAAACGTTTCATTAACATTTCGTGACTGAGACAGAGCTAACAATGTTCTACTTAATCGACTTTTTCATGAAAAGCTACTTTTTCTTTTCTCCTCATTACATTCCAACGATACTTATAAATTCTGACCAAACTTACACTGTTTGGGTTTATGGTTATTATAATGAGGTCATGCGGGGTTTACTAAAATCTCTGGCAGGAACAGTGATATATTACACCAAAAGGGCATTACATCAAAATGTTGCCCACACAAAGTTTTTCACTGCTAGGAATAAATTAGCTTGAAATTAGCCAGCCTTTGTACTGAATGTGGCGAGTTGGCTGCTGTTAATTCATAATCATTCAATATGCAGCATAACTCCACATTCAGCATTTTAAGGAACATAAACAGAAAATGATGGCAAAACTCTGACCAGGAAGAGATTCGATATTTCTATATATTTAATATGCAACTGCTGTTTCTGCCACTCACAGGAATGTAACGTTAAATTAGAGATGACTGAATGCTATAATATTGTGTCTTGTTTATTTTTTTAGAAGTAGTTTAGTCATCTTGGCTATATTTTTAGTGACATCCCTGGGAGTGCAGATTTCCTAAAACATTTGCGTTAGTACAGTGTCACCTATCCCAGATGACACATCCCATCATGGGGACGGTCTGATCGTAAGCGCTGTATAATGTCTCACTCTTTTTAGTTTTTGTATGCACCACCACGGTCCACCTGGATCTCCCTGACACCATGGCACCGTTGATGTCACATTTCACATGAAGACTGAGATTAAAGGATACAGCGGCTGCATCCCTTCAAAGGCTGTTTGTTCGCAGTCACCCGTCGCCAGAGGGATCGTGTTTCATCGGGCAGCTTGCTGGAAAATCCGGCACGGACTCTGCCGTTAGTGGAGTCCCAGGCTAAGACGTGGCTGACTAATTCCGTTCTGAAGGCCTCGATCTCTTTAAGGTTCTCAGCAAGCTTGGAGGCAGAGCAGGGCCTGAGATGAACTGGCGTCCCATGATGGCTGTTCTGCAGGTGACTTTGAGACCCGAGGCTCACTTGACGGCACCTGATGAATGCACTTGTGTGCTCCCATGGTCCACCGAGAACGTGGGCGCTGCACGTCAGCATCAAACTTCACTGGGACTCCACACAAAGGTGTTTGTGCTACAGCAACTGGGCACTTTAGCTGACAATCTTGTGTTAAGTGTGTGGGGGGTTCAGGATACAAAATGATTGGAGAAGTCAAGCCTCAAAGGAACCTGAACACACGTGTGAGGAGTGGATTTGCTGTTGCTGGAGTCCCACTCAAAGAGTCATTTTGGGGCCTGCTGCCCACCTCAGATGTTTCAAAAACTAAATAAATAGCTAGCGTGTAGAGTCAGATCGTAACTAGCTAGCTGGTTAGCAGAATATGTTATTAAATATTTAGTGTAGTGACAGTCTGTGGTCAGACCTTGAGGCCCCCATGCAGATATATGCTTTGAGTAGTGATATACATCACTGCTGCCCATGGAGATCAATGGTAGGACAAATCAGCCAATAATGAAACAATGGTTCTCAACCCCAGTCCTGAGGACCCACTGTTATTGGCTGACTGAGAGGTCACCTCAAAAGCCAGCACCCACACCAGCCACTAGACCAGAAAGGAAAGAGGTTCAAGAATTTGCAGGGTTAACAGGAAATGGGTTTGTCACAGAACATTGTTAGCTTTATTATTGGACTATATCTGTGCATATCCGTGTGTTTATCTGGTGACGGTGTCCTTTCTATTTGTCGTTTTTGTTTGCCGACAGTCTACAGTGTGCTTCAGTGTTTGAGGACATCAGGTGTTCTGTAGAAGAACAGGAAGACACAGGAGCAGCAGAGAGAAAAAGATGATGTCACCAAGGTCCCAGAATTCACCTGTGAGTCAGACAGAGAGCAGCGCCGTCTTCAAAGTTGCTATCTTCACATCTTCCTGAGGAGATTAGATAAGAACATCCTATCTAGAATGTACCCCAGCCCCGTGCCCGATGCTACCTGGGATAAATGCTGAGTTACAGGGAGAGAAGTCACAAGATTCTTTATGTACCTGTCAGTTTTAGTAAAATAGAGTAAAACTTCTTGGGTGGTCTTAAATGCAGCATAATAGGAGATACATTTCTATCTGCTAATTTTGACTTATTGGCTGTTTCTCATTAAATGAGTTCTACATCATATTGACCTCTCTTAATTCAATTCCATTAAGCAGTCAAACTTAGTTTAAGTTCATTATCAGTGTCTAATACTTTGTTTTCTCTCCAGTGCATGACTTTTCGCTTTAAATTTTACTATGCTCACCAAGATAGGAATTGCTGTGAAGCCGTTACTGCTGACAGCCCGACTGTTATTTATTATGGGCTAAGCGGCTGAAAAACTGCAGCTGGTTTCATCTGCAAGACATAAGTCAGAAGATTTGATGGACACCACATATTTAAAAATCACAAGGAAAGACAAGCTTTTCATGAAAGAAATGGTTCTACGTCGAGGAATGTGGCAGACGGTGGAACAGAGCTGATTTAAGATGTCATTAATGTTGTTGTAATGTTGCTATCTGTGACTGGATGCAGTTTTTTGGGAAACTGTAATGGGTGGATTGGTGAGAAACACCAGTAACTCACTCTTTCAGTGTTGGGGGTTTGAATCCTGGTTGTGTTCTGTGTGTGCAATGTACATCTTCTTCCCCATGTTCTATGTATGCTGTTCTTGTGTTCTACGTGTACAGTTTACATGTTCTCCTCATGTTCCATGTGTGCCATTCTTTGTGTGCAATTTACATGTTCTCCTCATGTTCCATGTGCGCCATTCTTTGTTTACAGTTTACATGTTCTCCCCATGTTGTATGTGTGCCATTCTTTGTGTGCAGTTTACATGTTCTCCCCATGTTGTATGTGTGCCGTTCTTTGTGTGCAGTTTACATGTTCTCCACATGTTGTATGTGTGCAGTTCTTCGTGTGCAGTTTACATGCTCTCCCTAAGTTGTATGTGTGCCGTTCTTTCTGTACAGTTTACATGTTTTCCCCATGTTGTATGTGTGCCATTCTTTATGTGCAGTTTACATGTTCTCCTCATGTTCCATGTGTGCCATTCTTTGTGTACAGTTTACATCTTCTCCTCATGTTCTGTGGATTTATTCACATTGGGCAAGACTCAGGTCCACTGCACCACCCACTGAGGTTTTATTTCCATTCTAATTATCTCAAGACATCAAAAATCTCTGCTGTTGCTTCTTCTACTCTCCTCATGTGTCTTATTCTTAAATCCCTATGACTCACTTATTTCTTACTTCTCATGCAATGTATACCTCCAATATTAATATTAGAATAATTCATTTAAAGACCAAATGTGAGTTAGAAATTGCCTGTTTGTTCTTTATGGCATAAAAAAGCGAGTATGGCGTCCCATACACACTGTGGCGTATCAAGGTTTAAGGTTCTCGATGGAAATTTTATGAGGTCCATGCAGACCATCATCCTCTTGAAAATCTTTGCTGTGCACTTTGATTGTAATAAACACATTAAAACTGAAGCCGTTTTGCCAGCCAGAGAACATTACACACCTGATATCTTCAGGTAGTTCCCTGTCCCACGAAGAGTCCACCATTCTAGAACCTTCTCCCATGCGTCAGACTGTGGTCAGCCCTGACTTCTTTTATTCTGGTGCTGAATGTATGACATCAGACTGTAGTGGTCAGTGAGGCAAAACATTTCCATTTGATTCTGGTTATTTCATTCTGTTCTTGTTTGTTTCATTTTTCATTAAATTGACAATCACCATTTGTCATTGATGTCTATCCTTGCTGAATAGTTATACATACACATGTGAATCACAGATCAGATCAAATTATGTTACATTTGAGGAAAATCAATGTGAATAAATTGGACAAAACCTCAATGTGAAGGTCACTAGTGGAAGGCATCGGATTTTGCAGAGTTACGATTTATGGTGAAAGAAAGCAGTTCATTACAGTGTTTAATAATCAACTTTATTGTTTGGAGTAATAGAGAGTTGCCATGACGACCCTGAGAATACCAAGACAACAGCTGGTAAACTATAACCAAAAAACTGCAGATACCGGCATTGACCTTTGTAACATAGATGAGTAGAAGTGTATTGTACAGAATATGTGCAATTCCTTTACAATAATGATTCATACGTCTAGTCAACTGATTATAGTTTTGGCTGAAGAAAATGTTAACATTACTCAGCTCAGAAATACTGACATGTTTTATTGTTTCACCAGTATTCATACAAGACTGTAGATGAAAATATGGCTCTCGTTCAAGATAAAATGCTTTACGTGACACATTTACACAGATACGTATAATAGCGCATATGCTGGTGTGTTTAGGGCAAGTTCCCTGATTCAGCTTATGTTTGCAGCGTCTATTGTCACTGTACTTCTGAAATGGAAGTGTGAGTCATATTTTGCCACCCATTACCATCCATGTAGGTTGCACCGTTCTCTAAATATGGCTTCCGAAAGCATGAGAAGCATTTACTTAATTATTTAAATGCTTTGGCAAAGTGGTTTACAAGACTTGTCCTGTTACTCATTTGCTCACAGGCACTGCAGTAACCTGGATAAAGGGGTAATTCCACATATTCTGCTGCAGTATTTTTAAAGTAATAACAATCCCTTAAGCAGAGCCAGTTATTCCTCTTGCTCTCAAAGTGCCCTGATCTGGGAGCCAGTGAACCCTGGTTAGATCTTAAGGGATTTATATATTTTCTTGTATGCTGTGGTACTTCCGCAGCCCTGATTCGGAGACGCTGGTTTTTGTGTGACGTCTCCGAAAAAGCAGTCTGTTGGCGATTCCCAGAAATCCAGCTAATTCTCATTTCTCATCTAATTTTGAGCTTAACTTCTGGCGGTTGATCCCTTTTTGTGGGGATTTGCTTGCCGTTCATCCACCCGGCTGAGCATTAGAAGTGCTGTGTCTCATGAGTCTGGGTGCTCTGGTTTAGTTATGGTATTTCCAGAATACAACGCGTAACATGAACCACGCATGCATCCCGGAAAGTGTCTTTTTACACCAGTGGCTGCACATGTGTGACGGAGCGTGTCATTAAGCCAAGCTATAGCACACTTTTAAAAAAAATAAAACCACTTATGAGTCTCGGTGACCTTGATGCCGTCCTTGACCTGCATTCCCTGTCCTGGGCCTTGTTTCTCGCAGTGATTGTAAGTTCTTCTTATCTGGAATTTGTTACACTTGTGAATCTGGCCATGTGACAAGCTCAGCTCTTTGGGAGGATTCTGCTAACTTTACCTCTTGATTTCTAAAGTCTCATTTTTTATTTGCCTGTGAGTTGACACCCCACACTTTAAAAGTGGTAATGAATGAAAGATTATGTTCGCTTCGACAATTAGCGGGATGATCTTACAGCTCTAAATTGCACTGAATCATTCACTTTATCAGCATGCAGATTAATTTGTCTTCTGTGTCATCCATGTGAAGTTGGAGACACCAATTCACCTAACAGCATGATGCCTTTGCACTGTAGGAAGACCCAGAAAAAAACCCACACAAACATAAATGTTAAAATGCTTCCCACTGAGGCAGGGCTGAGATTCAAACCCAAACCCTGCAAGCGTGGGTTCAGTGCTGCCCGCTGACAGGCTATCAGACCATCGCATGGTGCAAAGCCAACTTCACTGTGGGAATGGAGCCCATTTTAATGAAAGGCCAGTGAGTGACTATGAAGACAGAAATATCACACGGTTTCATGTCACTGATGGCGGAACCTCTAAAGACGGACAGAGTCACTTAGTGCATCACACTGCAGGAGGCAGACGCCTGAGAAGCAGGAAGCATGCCTAGACTTCAGAAGATGATTCATGTCTGAGGGAGGTGTTTGGCTCAGCGGGTTAGGACTTTGTGGCTCTGACTGGAAGGTCACTGGTTTAAATCCTAGGGTTGGTTGAGTGATTTTACCAGCAGGTCCCTGAGTAAGGGCCCTAACCCACAATCGATCTAGGCATTGTCTGACTGCTTTCTCAGAAATATGTCCCTTTCGATCAAAGTTTGTGCTAAATAACTGTAATATCCAAAGCACAGCTGGTGTTGCGTGGTCGGGTTTGCTAGCTGGGTCACATGACGGGTTCCACAGCACTCTGCTTGCTCAGGTGACTTAGTTTGTGGGGGGGGGGGGGTTAGTTCATACAGGGAGGGGCTCAGGCCTCAGTCATAAATATAATTATATTTCTCAGAGCCCCTCAGCACTCACCTCCCCCCACACATGTCAGAGGTTCCTCGGTTTATAGGGGATCGTCACAGGGCGTGCTATTCTCATCACTGACAGAAAGGTTTATGCCAAACAACCGACTGACAATCAAACAACGAAGCATCAAATACACATTATGAAAATGCCATAATATCACCTGAGAACTGGAAGTTTTCTATTATCAGAAACAAAGCGGAGAGCTTAACGTGCCTGGGAGTAAAATTTTTGTGGGACAGCAGCCTTGCAGGTGATGGTGTTGCATGTATGACTCGGGACATCCCTGTATGTACATTTCTACACATCCCTTAAAGTTCAGTTAAATTATAAAGTGATCTTAAAGGCTACAACTAAATTGTTCAGGGGTGGGTAATCCATTTTATTTCTATTTCAAGCCACTGACAGGTAATGCTGTGATTATATATATATGGTTATATGACAAGCATCAGTTCTATTATGCTCATTTCTTGGACTTGCAGTAGAAAAAAAACAGAAAAAAGAAAATCTCGTTCCATCCTGTTTCCATGGGACACACAGCAGAGCTCATGGGAAATGTAGGCACAATAAGAGGAAGGGCGCGAGCAAGCAGGCGTCTGTGCATGCAAACAGAGGCAGCAGGAAGGGGGTGGGGCTTCCTTTACCAGGGCCGTGCTAATTCACGTCATAAACGTCTGTCATCCATCAGGGTGCAATCAGTCACCACCAGCCAATGCGACGTCCCTTAAAGATGTGGAATAAAGCCGGAGAACCATCACGACCCCAGTCACCTGCAGAATCGTCATGTGAGATACAGCTTGTGAACAAACATCAGTATCAGTTTGTGTATCAGGTGAATCCCAAACGATGTTTTATAACACTTGTGGGGGCACATCCTGGAACGCACCTTGGGTGATGAACACTGGCTAAGGTTCCGCCTGATGGGGGAATTTCCCGTAATCATATTTACCCAGTTCACTGCTCTTTCTGCAGATACTAGTTGACTTTTACAGGCTTTATCCCAAACACACAGTTATGTATTTTAACCTGAAGACCAAAACACCTGAACTACAGGGAGCGATTTATTAAGCTATAGATGTAGCTGACGCGGATGCTGGTCTTCCCAGCTGGTAAATCCAGTAATGCTGCATAATTCTCGGCATGAGGAATCCCCCCCCCCCAATCCATCC